>CAIGQW010000317.1:5745817-5773014 GCA_903798125.1 Danio choprae | reverse complement strand
GATAGATAGATAGATAGATAGATAGATAGATAGATAGATAGATAGATGGATAGATGGATAGATGGATAGATGGATAGATAGATGGATAGATGGATAGATAGATAGATGGATAGATATTGATACTTCATATGGAATCGATGGACCCTGGCATTCGATCTGTACACATTTGGTGTACTGGTTACACACATATTCAGTGCTATAACCACCTCTTACATTCTAACACACACTGAAGTAAAGACACAATTCAAGTGTAATAGTTTTTTTGGATTTGAGTCCATCACTTAAATTCTCTTCCAACTCGCTGCTCTCTGTCAGCTTTCCCACATTCTGGCGTTGTGACTTTCTTTGGCCACCAGATGTCAGCATTGCAAAGAATACACCGCACTTCAACACTAATTTTAGCCCCATACATGAGAAGTGCACTTTCCTGTTCTCATTTTGTGCAGTTCAAGTGGTTCTCATTTTGTTGTTTATGTTTCTACTCTTCCACTGGAATAAATTTACGATGGTATATGTAGTAGCAGAGCTCGCTCTCTTAATGAACCGAAGAATATCAACATATCTAGTAGGCACACATGGGTAATGTGACTTGGATGCCTTTAGAACAGGATGCCGTCTATAAAGCATTGTGTTAGTTTTAAAATCCATGTAAAATTAAAATGTACAACTTTACAGCACACATTGTTAATTTTTTTAGGTGAATAATTAATCAGTGCATTTAATCTACTGAAAACAATTATTTGTTTTAGTAATCTTCAATCACAGTCTGATGATTTGCTTCTGCGTTTGGAGCAGCGGTCCTTCTCTGCTGATGTGCGTTTGACAGCTTCAGACACAATATTCTTAACCACACCCCTCTTACTGTTAGTTTGCTATGAGGGAATGATGCACAAAATGAAAGCCCACCTCCTACTCAATATTCAGCAAAATAAAAACGTTATGTGCAAATTATATACATATATAAAAATATAAATGTAACTAGAAAATGACTAAAGATTATGTATTATGCATTTTAGGCCAGTGGAGATGTCACTTTAGATGCACACATGGATACGCACAATATCATCATTACTAACAAATTAACCAACTAACTAACTAAATAAAGTAATAAATGTGTCAAATGACATTCATCATATTTTCACTTTTTTTCCCTCCAACAAGCATCCCACACTTTCTTTTTTTAACAAAACAGATCATTTAACTTGCAATTTCAAGGTATAAACATATTGCAAAATTTCTGAATTATGTGATGTAATTCTAAATGTACAGTTGAAATCAGAATTATTAAACCCCCTTTATTTTATTTTATTTTTTTATATTTATGTTTACCAAATGATGTTTAACAGAGCAAGGAAAGTTTCACAGTATGTCTGATAATATTTTTTCTTCCGGAGAAAGTCTTATTTGTTTTATTTCGGCTAGATTAAAAGCAGTTTTAAAGTTTTTAAAAAACATTTTAAGGTAAAAAATATTAGCCCCTTTAAGCTATATATTTTTTCCGATTGTCTACAGAACCAACCATCGTTATACAATAACTTGCCTAATTACCCTATCCTGCCTAGTTAACCTAATTAACCAAGTTAAGCCTTTAAATGTCACTTTAAGCTGTATAGAAGTGTCTTGAAAAATATCTAGTAAAATATTATGTACTGTCATCATGGCAAAGATCAAATAAATCAGTTGAAATTAAAACTATTATGTTTAGAAATGTGTTGAAAAAATCTACTCTCCGTTAAACAGAAATTGGGGGGGAATAAACAGGGGGGCTAATAATTCAGGGGGTTTAATAATTCTGACTTCAACTGTATATGTCACAATTGTTAGTTTATGTCTTAGAAAAAGGTACTTAGTGAGATTTAAAAAGTTAAATGTATTTAATTTATTCATATAAATTCTCCAGATGACTTTCAGCTTCAGTCAAAAATCTAAAGTGCACAGGTAATGTTGTCCGGCTACATGTTAGGGGTATTTCATTGTAAAAACAAATTACATTATTCAAATAACCTTCAAATAGTGTTGTGTATGCCCATCAGACTATGATTTAATTTTGATTTAAGCACAATACTTAGGCGTAGGGTGCCAAGCTGTTTCGTAAACCATAAACAATAACCACAACGTGTGCTGTGCAAACATATTGAAACAAAAGAGAGATGATGGTTTTATTGCTGCTACAGTTTATTGTCAACTGTACTTTATCTTATTTTGGGGTGCATGGCTTTTCTGTTTTCAGCAATTGCAGTGCTTGGGTAGCCATTGTTTATTTACACTCTTTTTGTCAGAAGTCATTTACAAGCTTTGCCTTCTCTGAAACCACAAACATCATTAAAGACAGCTAGCGATGATTGATCAGGAAGCAATAGAGCTATATACTCTGACATGTTTTATCCAAGAGTCAGAATTTCATAATCTGACAAAGTAACAATTGTATCAGACCAATATATAGTTGTCTAATCCCAGAATTAGTTGATTTTATTTCAGAAGTAACCTTCCTACAAACTTTAAGCTGTGTGTATGTCAGTGTGGAATTGTGTGGCGTGTTGACGGCTAACTCATTAAGGACTAAATGAAAGTGATGAGATGTGATTTTAGACCGCATCTGGAACAAATGGCCCAGGCGTTCCCTGTTCAGTCTGGCCAATTTCGGAGGCATGTACCAACCCACAGCCCCCCTCTCCACCCACTTCCAGCGTCCGACGGCACACACACACACACAGGTTTAGATCTGATATTTATTTCATCGGGCTTGTGTACGCAGTTGGTCTGATGTGAATGTGATTCCACGCTTTGATGCAGAGACAGATTGTAAAGTGTGATTTTATTAAATCCTTCATTAGGATTCATCAGTGAGATTGGATCAGAAAAAGGTCACTGTGCAAATTCGGCCCACTCACCCCCCAACGGCACCCCTCACTCTCGCCCTCCCTCTCGTTTGCCTGCGCTCTCTCATTTCTCTCTCATTTGCTTTAGTTGGAGGGGGTTGGCCGTCGCTACTGAAACGAATTTGCTGTGAAAATGGGGAAAAATGAGCATTATGGGCTGGCGAAGGAATACACGGTGAAAGTGACATTATATCCCCCTTCACGTCTCCTCCTTCTCTCCTTTTTCCCCTCCTCCTCCTCCTCTCCTTCCCCGTTTCCGTTCTATGGCGCCTTTGCGGGACGATGGTGCCACAAATCATTTGTACACTCTCATTTGGGTCTACAAGCCACGAATGGTGCTTACTGCTCACGGAGCAGATGACTTTCAGAGAAGGGGGAGCAAAGGGGGGACGGCTATTTTCTGGCACATGAAAACATCAGTTGGAGTTGGAGCTGAAATTGAGAGGGAAATTGTTCGCACCATATGTCATCTTTCGCTGAGGGCTCTTTTTTTCCATTGGGTGCATGTTATGCATGCATCTGCGCATGAAGCAGTTTGCTTGGTGTTAATTGTTGTCATTGAAGTGTAATGTGTGGCCTAATGGGAACGCCAGTTTGTCTATATCTGCCGACCTGCTGGAGTTTTGTGTACTTTAAGGCATATGTGACAGAAAATCTAGTGATCATGTGATCTCTACTTACATTTACAGATTTTGTTGTTATTGCTATTTGTTTATGTAGGCTGGGGAATTGCAGACCTACCTACTTTGGCATCAGTAAAACAGTGGTCTAAGATGCATGAAAAGAACAGTAGTGTATTTGCTTTCTTTTAGTAAAGAGCTAGTTAAACCAGCAGTGAGTTATAAACTGACCACATGGTTAAAAAAAAAATTACAATTGTCTTCTGTGCTGTCCAGACTTTTCTTTTTATGGTCAATAATTAAACATATGTACACCTAAACATATGTTTGCAGCAGACATTATTTGAATGGTGTAATACAGGTAAAATGATTGAACTATTTGTATAATTCAGAAACACTTATGATTAGCAACAGTGGTACTTATTAAGTGAAGTCAGTAACTTATTGCACTTGTATTCACACATTCTGTACAAGAAACAATATGATTCAGTGTCTCAATATACAGTATGTACTTACAGCAAAGTTGTTTTTCATTCTTCGAGTAGAAGCAAATAGAGGTTTACAGTGATATACTAATAACAAAGACAATGTCCACACTGGTGAGAGCGACGTTTAAATGGACGTAAATATATGTCCTGCTGCGTCCTCTAAATAACAAAATAAACTGACAAGAACAATGACAGCTGTAAGAAAACAGCAGTTAAGCAGCATCTGATTGTAGTGATTCACCACCATCATGTTGACAGAACATGTCATTAAAACTTAGTTTGATTATAAACTATATTTGAGGCCATAGACTATCATTTGAATAAATCCCTTTTTTTGCATGACACACTGACAAATTTGTACAGAACAGCTTTTTTAGTATTATCTTCAATATTGTATAAGCATTTGTTACCTGTATTAGGGCGAAAACATCACACCCTTTTGATTTTCCTCTCTAAAATAGTCAATTATGCACAATTTTAATGGGTTCATTAAAAACATTTACTGTCTGGGCCGCAATATCTCATATGCAGTGATTTCACGGCACTTCTCTTTTAGTTAAAGGTGAAGTTTGGCTTAAGCCTGTATAATCCCTGATGAGTCTTTCAATGTCTACAGTCCATTTTCCCAGAATCCCTTTCTTCTCACCCCATACAGACACAATTCTTCCCCCACACTAGCTGCATTACCACTTGTGCCAGAACTGATCATCCAGTCCCTATGAATGACATTAGAGACAGGGATTATTACCTTTCTTTCACACACACACACACACACACACACACACACACACACACACACACACACACACACACAGACTGCATACCGTATGCACATACACACATTTCTTGAATGGTCTGCTGTAGTTCTCTGATAGAAATACACCTGAGCAATCATGCGTGATTCATCTGTTACAGTCGCACGCTCTCAGACAAATGGAAGCGCATGAACACACATGTACAGATCATTCACACACTGTCGCGTGGCCTTACCCTGGAAAGCATGCATATACACAGGCCTTCAGCGCGAGAAATAAGAATCATGCCCTAAAGCAGACTTCTGCACTCTCCATGATGCTTCCACAGGGACCTCCATCTGTGAGATTCAAATGTAATATTTATCGCCAAACGAGACGCCCGTTATTAAAAACCATGTTTGTAAAAAGTGTGGGTGTGGGTGTGGGTGGGTGTGTGTGGGCGTGTACAGGTATGTAGGCACATGCATATGTCCATACAGTATGCACTTTTTATGTTTTACATTAACCAGGTTTGCTAATACAGACAAGCTCATTTAAGGAAGCCTCTTTCTACCTCAAAGTGGAAAAATAAATAGGGAATACTGTATTTATAAATTGAATTCATTTTATTTATATAAATGCATAGAAATAATGGTCACATTCACAATAAGGTTTCATTAGTTAATTATAGTTAATGTTTTTACTAGCATGAACTAATGAACAACACTTTTACTGCATTTATTAATCATAGTTCAACATTTACTATTCATTCATTCATTTTCTTAGTCCCTTTATTAATCAGGGGTTGCCACAGCGGAATGAACCGCCAACTTATCCAGCCGCAACCCATCACTGGGAAACACCCATACACTCTCATTCACACACATACACTTTGGACAATTTAGCTTACCCAATTCACCTATAGCGCATGTCTTTGGACTTTTACTAATGCATTGTTAAAATCCAAATTCATGCTTGTTAACATTAGTTAGTGCACTGTGAAGTAACATGAAATAACAATTAACAACAGAAATGAATAAAAACTGTAATAACTGTATTGTTCTTTGTCTGTTCATGTTAGTAAATACAAAGGTAGTAAGCTAATACAACCTTATTGTAAAGTGTAAACAAAATAATGATGACAGTGATGTTTATGGTGTTATTAAATAAATATAGCTGTCATAGTGTCTGATGAGAAATTTCTGAAATTAGGTAAAATAGTGTTAAATTTACCACATTAGGAAGTTAGGTTAAATATATGTATACTTTATATATATATATATACACACATACATGAAAAAGCACTAGGTTTATTGGGTATGGGTTTGAATAAAACTGTTATATTTGTTTTATTCTAAAAATGTCTTCCAGATTCTTCCAGATTTCTGCAAAGTTTCTCAAATACAAAATCATTATAAACATTTGAAAATGTGGCACTTTTTTATTTGTTGCAAGGGTTGGGATATGGTTGCAATACAATGACAAAATCATTGTTGATTGTTGTTCTTACTGATATTGTAATAATGGTTATTAATGTGAATATATAAAACATTTTTGTGTGGCAAATTCCACTTACATGGACAAAGCATTTCGGTCCATGCTGTTAGTTTAACATGACTGCAATTTCATAATTTATTTTTTATTTAAACTGAAAAATAAATCTCTTAAATCAGATCTTCACTGATCTGATTTGATCTTGAATTTGTATGTTTTTTAAATGTTTCTCCCATTTAATTCAAGCCACCATACACCAATATTTATTATAATAACACTGAAACCAATAATGCCTTTTAAATAGAAGGTGGAGTCAATTGTGTCTATGACAATAGAAATGATGATCCCATTTCTACTTTCCTAAACTTAGAGAGATTCATTTGCTATAAAAACTTTTATTAAAATCCCATTTGGCAAAGCCTAGACATGGCTGTAAACCATTTGTCCTCTCGCTTTCGAACGAGTGAGAAATGAATAAAAACTGCTGACGCTCCATGTTCTGCAAGTTCCACTTCAGTTCAGCCAGTTTAGAAGATTTCTCTAAACTCAATTTAAAAATTTATATTCATTCTAAAAACATGAATTCAGGCAAATTCCTAATAATCCATAGCTGTTTTAAAGCCTCTCCCAGCCCTACTTGTTGTCATGTCTTCATTTTTCCACGCATTCTTGGCTGGACTGTTAAGAAATACTACACCGTTTCTGCTGTGTGGTACACGGCATGTCTTTATAGTCTAAGCGCCTCAGTCTTATCTGATGATTATAGGAACGTGCAGCTCTAAGGACTGATGGTTGAATGTTTAAGGTTTAAAAAGATAAATTGAAGGCTACAAGGTGTGAAAGAAGCGCGAGCTTTCGTTTCCTGCATCTATGGACGCAGATAATGGACTGAAAGGCTGAATCTGAAAGGTGAGTATGGATATACTCGCTGAAGAGAAAAATAAATTGTACATGTATCTGCCCATTCCACTCAACATCTACTCTCATTTCTTTCCTTTCCCATTTCATTCATTTTCCCTCAGCAGTTTTTGAAAAGAAATATTGGATGCGTGGCTGAAAGAAGAAAAAAAAAACATGCAATTCAAATACTCTGTTGAGTGTAGCAACAGTGAAAGCAAGAATTATACTAATCAACTTTGTAGAGCAAAATATAAATCCCAGAAGTCTGTAAGTACCTATGCAGTGGTCCGCACTTTTACAACCACTGAATAAATGAGCTTGTCAAGTTGACCGCATCAAATAACCCATTGTAAAGCCTGTTGCTTTCACAGCGACATGCTTCGGAAACTCATTCTTGACCTTTCAGTCCTGGCTCCCGATAGATGGCAGATTGGCCCCAACTAAGGGGTCTAAGATTATCTCTTCCATAATTACCTCGCAAAGATGAAAGGAAAAAAACACGCTGTTTTGCCTGCTTGCCGATATACATGGCGACCTGTGAGTTCCGCCAAAGACTCGAGAGTAGAGTTTGTATGTACATGTTAATGGCAGCTCACCCGTATAAGCCTTTTTCCCTTCCCAAGTCTCCTAAAAGCACTATGCTAAAAGCCCCTTGGAGCTTCTAGATGATCAGAGGCTAACAACCCATTCAAGAGCTTTCTCTCCACACACATCGCAGTCGTACATGTTGTGTACTGGTAACTCACTTGATACTGCAGTTATTCTGTGCATGTTATTTTGTGGGCCACATTGCGTGTTCAAATGGTCTCTTGAGAGTAAACAAAGTGCTTCACTTCACATGGTACACATTATCTGCCACAGAATGGAACGCAGGTCTATTTCACATGGGAAGCATAATCAAACTCCACTTACATACCTGTGTCTGTTCTCTTCCAGTAATATTTTTAAACATTTACTGCTTGGATCTCGTGGGATTGGTAAAACCTGAACATTGAAAACATGAAGAGAACGCTACACCTAAAAGACCTTTGGGTGAAATCATTGTCTGATCTTGATGATGTTCTTGTTTGTGTCTGGTAAATAAGGTCTGAAGGAAGACTCTAAGTTGAAATGCATATACCAAATCCACTTTTGATGGGGCAGCCATGGCTTAGGGCATACTCTCACTAGGCATGGTTGCCTTGAACCGTGCCGAAACGCGGTTGTCCCCCTCCCCTCTCCCCTGACATCCTGCACTCACATTGCATTCGAGCCAGAGCACACTTTCGTCAGCGTGTATTGCTCAGCACAGTGGAGATTGCTTTAGTTATATTGTTTTGTATTATTTTTAGTCGTTTGGGATGATGTGACAAAGTCAAATATTTAGCTAAACAGATCCACAACTTTTGATGCTCATAAATTATCATAAAAGTCCTCGTGCTGCAGGTATTAGAAGGTGCAGCTGACGTGCAGTGAGGGGTTTGCATCTTTAATAAACTATGACAGCTCGTGTTCATTAAAAAGTAAGAATGATTAATAAATCTATATGAAACAGTCCCTTAAAAGTGACGTCGGTTCTTCAGTTTCGGGCTCAGGCACACTTTGCACTCACACTAAAAGCGTACCACGCCAAAGCCCAACCGAACCATGCTCTGGCACACCTCTTCCAACCGGGCCAGGGCCAGCCAACTGAACTGCATCTGAGCCCGATTCTGAGCACTCACACTTGCCAAACAAACCGAGAAAACCCGTCTGGGCAAAGTTCGGATAGCGTAGTGTGAGTATGCCCTTAATGGTCAGAGAGTTGGACTTGTGATTCAAACGTCCAAAGAAAATACAAACATAGAGTATTACATGTACATGTTGAAGACAGTCAAAAGTTTTCTTTTAAATTGACCATTTGAGACCTTTTCTCAAATGTATTTCTCAATATTATTTTCATAGCATTAAAAATTGTCATTCAGGCCATGTTGTTAATTAAAGGTTTTGATAATTGTTCATCGGTACAAGCTTTAATGATCATGACAGTTATTACTTGACTGTTATACAACATTACAATTTGAAATCATTATTAAATTGAAACTTTTTTAATTGATGGTGTATTTTATAAATACAACAGCACCTAGACTACCAAGTGAGAGGCCATGTAAAATCACAGAGCAGGGTCAGTGCATTCTGAGGTGTAGTTACACTTCATTTATACAGAGTAGTAACTGAATTTATACAAGTTAGTAACTATTATGGCCCACAATAAGTATTTATAATACAACAGGGCTCTTATCCATGATATAACACCATTCACTTATTTGACAGAATAACATTTGTTTTAACTTACTACGAATTAGTCTTTGTAAATAACATTTTAACATTGCAGACTGCATCTTCGTAAATACGATCATTACGGACTAATTGCCTATAAATTGGTGTATAATGTGTTATGAGCATGTATATTGAAAAAAGAAAAGGATCACTAATAAGTATTAATAACATTATTATAAATGTTGCTATAACTGTCATTATAATGTCAGCTATAATTCATTACGAGCATGGGCTTCATAGAAACTGTTACCAAGTTTTCTTCAGCAGCGATCTGCTCTAAAATGGCAGTCATGTCACCCTGACCTCTGGTCCCTATTTTGTCTGAATGGGATTGAATCCTTGCATCCTTATTCCAACAGCTATTGAAAAACATTGCCACATGGATGTGGTGTTCAGCTGTCCACACACTTTTGGCCCTATAGTGTATGTTTCCATGGCATGAAAAAAGACTGAATTGTTCAATCAAATATCATGTTCTCATCCCATCAAGTCATTGAAAATGATGCTAGTACTTCAAGTTCCAAGTGATTCTGGTAAAGATCGTAAAACCCATTAGCACACTTTATAGCTCATGCAAGACTCCTCAAGGAAAGGTTTTTGCCTGCAACAGCTGTGTTCATGGCGTTTTTCATGTCACACCGCGTCTGTGCATGTGTGCATACAAGTTCATGAGTATTAGAAAGTACACCTGCTCTGGAATGAAATACTCCCTTGTCTGCAATTTACATGCAAATCCAAATATCCACTTTCAACCACAGCAATGCATTCTGGGATTGTTGGTTTCCTCTGGCCCATGCAGGTCAAGCATAAGTTATTGTGCTTGTGTGTCACATTAAAAACATTCAATTGCATTAATTTCTTTTTCCTCCGAGCAAAACTTGGGTTTATACTCCTCTGTTCACACAGTTAGGGTAGAAAATGGCCAGTTCTCCTATTTAACCTCCATCGTCATATTTATATACCTATTTAACTTGTGCAGACCCCCAGTTATGATTTGATGGTTTCTGTGCGACCTCAGGCTCTAAATTATGAAATACCATTGAAGAGTCAGGTTGTTTTTCATCTTTGTTGTGAGGCGCTGTTTGTTCCCCGTACAGTTCCACATCGCTGCCTCTGATTGAACAGAAGGGAAAAAACTGTCAAACTATCATGGATCTCTCTCTCCCGCCCTTCGTTTTTTTTTTTTTTTCTTTTACACTCTCATGCTTTAATATAGTATCTCTCTCATCCACACACCCTCTCATTCTCCTTCTTGTCGATTTCCCCAGTGTGCTCTTAAACTGCTAGTGTAATTTAAATACGGAGCTCCGCGTTAGCGGGAGGCACTTTGCCTCTATGATGGGGGAGAGGATAGCAGAACAATAAGGCGAATGAGATGGGGAGGGCGGAATGGGAATTGGCTTACATTATCACACAGCATCTAAAACCAGAGTGCAGAGGGCTTCAAACACAATGCGCACTAACAGCCCTGCCCTTGAATGCTAAGCAGACCTATATAAAGCAGCACAAAGAGAGCAATTTGTGTTCCGTTTTGTTTCGTTGGGGCGTTTTTCTTGCAATTTCACTCCACGGCAGAACTTTATTGTGGAACGAAAAGAAATTCGACATCAAAATGCACCAAGCATAAGAGGACGAACATCAACAGGGCTGCTCGGAGCAGGGATTGGCTGCGAGATTAGAAGCGTACGGCTCTTTCGGCCTGCAGTGGCACCTGCGTGTGTGTTGCAGGAGGGCCAAAACCTTTCCACAAAGTGCTGCACTGGAAAGATAACTGGAGTGTTGTGCCTGAGGGTCTCGCTGTGATGAAGCTTTTCCTTTGCTTTCTGTCCCCAGCTGGGTGTTTTTGGACATTTCAGGAGGACGCCGGTCCTTTCTTGTCTTGTTGAAACAAAGCTGTTTTACAGCATGAAAAAGTGCCACTTGTTCTCTGATCCATTGTCGTATTCTGTCGGGTCTACGGGTGGTCCTGATTTTCCATGATATTGTCCTTTCTTCTTTTTTTCTCGTCTTCCCCTCCCCCTGTTCCTCTGTGGTTTGTTCGGCATTATGACTAAGAGTCACTTTGAGATGCTGACCTGCTCTGTATTGATCGGGGTCGTATCTCCATCGCAGTTTCACTCAACTGGACCTCATCAATAAACAGATCCTCAAAATGATGAAGACTGGGATAGTTAGAGAGGCGTTCTCCTCAGCTTTGGCACTGAATGGGTGCTTGCCATTTGTTTTGGCGGCTGTCTTTTATTTCAATCTTATTTCTCATGGCCCTCGCACTTATTGATCTGAGAAATGTATTCTCTTTCTCTCAAGCTTCCTGCTTGTTTCGTCATTCTTGAGCGGCATGCAAGTCTATATGTCCCTTCTGTCTTAGTGACACTAATACTTCCTCTGAACGATCCAAAAGCTTAGATTTACAAGTATACTGTTACTCAACACTGGTTCACTTTCCTGAGGAGCATATAACCTCTGTGTAACTTCCTAACCTCTGTGTTATACCCACCCATTATCCTTAACAGGAGGTCATTTGTGGTGTTACTGCAACATTTACAGTCCAGTGATAGACTTCTGGGTATGAAAGAAACTTTTCCAATTTGAAGATTTGGCCCAATACATAATACATTTTATACTCCTTCACCTAGTCTTATTTCCCTCCTTTGCATTGCTACTTGAAACAAAGTGGAAAGAGGAAGGGGTGAAAATGTTCCCCTAAGAAATAGGACAGCATTACACGTTATTATGCATCACATACGCATGAAATAAGCAAAAAGCTGTAATCACTGTTGACATATTCATGGATGTAATTAAGTAAACAACTAATGTTATGCATTTATACCAGATGTTTGATAAACAAATATATTTCTTGCCACTGGAGTTATTTTTGACATGATATGTCATCTAGTCACTAGGTATCAGAGATGAAACTATGATTTGGGACTATTTTGCTGTCAGTTAATAGTTTAATGTTACTGAACTTTAGCAATTGTTTGAACATTTCTTTAAAGAAAATGATTGTAAACAAGAACACAAGATTGAGTATAACACAAAACAGTTGCTTATTTGTTATTAAAATACTTATTAACACTAGAACTACCAAGGTTTTTTTTTTTTTATTAAAATAATTTTTATGTAATAACATTTTAAAATAAAACGCATATAACTATAGAAAAGATGAATTTGGATGTAGGATCTTGTGGTCAGCATACAAGGCTTTATTTTATTATTTGTGCTGTAGTGCTCATTTATAATTAAATAAATAAAAACCTACAAGTAAAAATAAAATGACAAGTAGGGTTTGAGTCTCAATTAGAGTTTGAGTCTTGTGCCATTTTTCCTGCTTTCTTTCTTTTCAACTTTATAACTTTAGGACTACACTTTATAAAATGATATGACAAAATCATGACAACTTGAAAGTTACTTTTTAAGTTACTTTAACTTATATTAATAAAAACATTAAAAAGATTAAAAGTTTAAATTTGTATTATTTATATTATTATGTATATTATAGGGCAGCACGGTGGCACAGTGGGTAGCACAATCGCCTCACAGCAAGAAGGTCGCTGGTTCGAGCCCCGGCTGGGCATTTCTGTGTGGAGTTTGCATGTTCTCCCCATGTTTGGGTGGGTTTCCTCCAGGTGCTCCGGTTTCCCCCACAAGTCCAAAGACATGCGCTATAGGTGAATTGGGTAAGCTAAATTGTCCGTGGTGTATGAGTGTGAATGGGTGTGTATGGATGTTTCCCAGTGATGGGTTGCAGCTGGAAGGGCATTCGCTGCGTAAAAAACATATGCTGGATAAGTTGGCGGTTCATTCCGCTGTGGCGACCCCAGATTAATAAAGGGACTAAGCCGAAAAGAAAATGAATAAATGAATGTATATTATAAATATTTTAGTCAGTTTGACTGATGTAAATTGAGATGGCTAGAAATGTTAAAGTTGATTCAACAAAATAATTAGGCAGAAATACTTTTTTACTGTAGTTGTTGGGTTTGATAACCGCACAGCAGTAATTACTAAGTTACTAGTATCTTAGTTTCTTATTTTATTTGTGGGAGCGCTCTGTGCAACACACAGGGTTGAAAGAAAAAAATTCATGCTACCTGGCTAAAGAATAAAACGAATTTGGATGGTAAAAAAAAATGCAGTGATGGACTGTGTATTTTATTACAATGTGGTGATGTATGAATATGCCATGTTTTAGTGCACTTTCTCACTACATATCCAATAACAATCACAGGTTTAGTCAGTTGAAGAGCAGTGCATAAAACCATGTATGTACAGTGTACATTATAAAAGCAATCCAATCAAATGTGTTTTGACGGTTCACATGCAGCTGGACAAGCTCTAAACTTTTTAGAAGCTGTTTGCATCTGAATTTAGTGTTGGACAATTCAGGGGGTAGTACTTAACTAGTACATAGATCTAAAGGATAGTACATGCAAAATGTAAACTTTACTCACCAATTACAGATGTTTGGAACCACCTAAGGTTGAGTAAGTTTCTTTTTTCAGTTTGAAGACAAAACATATTTAAAACTATCCAAGATTATTAGAACTAGTGGTGTCTAAAAAACCAAAACAGAACATGCTAAGTATGTGCAGCGAGTAGCAGCTCTCTTGCAATGTGTGATGTAAGAGACTAACCCATTGAGATTGCCTTCATACACCAGGGCTTTGTCAAAAAATATGGTTTTGAGTCCCAAAAAAAGGGAGTTAAAGGGTTTGTTCATCCAAAAATGAAAGTTTTGTCATCATTTACTCACCCTTCACTTGTTCAAAACACAAAATAAGACATTTTGGAAAAAAAGCTGGAAACCTATAACCCACTTAGGGATGAGTAAACAGTGAGTATATTTTCATTTTTGGGTGAACTATCTCTTTAAGAAGTAGGATGTGGTTGTCACTCCGGTAAACGACCATGGTGTATGAACAAACCAATAAGAAATTAAATACAAGACTGACAACTCTATTCTGCTGGTCTGAATAGACCAAAACAAGCTATGTAACGATATGAATAGTAACTTTAAAAAAATTCAGAAAGTCCATCTCTTTCATCGGCCTTCCTGTTGAAGGTATAAATGGATACTCTCTGAGCAGTTTATTTGCATTTGATCTCTGTACAGGATTTGGAGTAGATAAGGTCACTTCCCACACTTTCAATCTGTGCATGATTGCCTTTCTCAGTATATGATATAGGAGGCATGTGATCTCACTGACTCACCATATGGTGGGGAAATAATCTCTCTCTCCCTGCTGATTGGACAAGAGAGTGACTTCTGTAATTAGATCAGATTAGAAGAAGGATGGGGGGTTTGCCTTTGATTTGTGTTGACTAATAAGACTAATTAACTAAATAATAAGCATATTCTTCCTACTTCAAAGAACAACTGATCTATTATAAAAGTTCTGCTCATGCATACAGTAAATCATCTGCTTGTAGTCATGGCCATTGGTTGACTTGTTAAACTCTGACTGACTGACGCAAGGCTCTATCCACCATAGACACTGAGCAGAACAGATCCACCAACCCAATATTTGATTTTGCGGCTGCTCCATTTGTTATTATACAGTAGGGTGGATATGCGTAGGCTGGTCTGCCTCTTCAGGCTTACAGCTTTCCTCAATGACAAAATGATTGAAATAGGCAACTAAAAAAATGAAGATGCTATTGTTTAGCTTTTGAATTTGGTTTATAAATATCTAGAAAAGACAAAAACAAGTGCCAGGCTGTTTTTTGTTTTTTTTATAAATAATATTTTTCTTCAGCTTTTAACACCATTAGGCCACACTTCTTAATTGAGATTTGAGAAATTAACGTCTCAATTTAGAATTGATTTTAATGTTGGTGAATGGATATTTGACTTTTAACAGAAAGGCCACAATGAGTGAAAGGCAATGATGCATATTATAAACAGTTGTTCTGTTCCATGGGCTCAAAGTTGCTCTTTGTCACCCTTGCTATATATTATTATTAAATAGGCAGATGACTCTGTGATAGAGAGTCATTTACTGAAACAGAATTGAAGGTTGAGGGCTTGGTCCTGTAGACAACTTTGTTATGTGGTGTAGAAAATTCCACCTTCAATTGAATGTGAAAATGCTTTCCTTTTCTTTCTTTTTTTTGAGTCCAGAGTTGACAAATATAGGAGTAGATATTGAAACGACTCAGTCATAAATATCATAAATACTTTATGATAGTAATTGATGACAAGGTATGTTTTAAAGAAAATGTGTCAGCTAAGAAAATTCAGCAAAGAGTGTTTTCCTTAAGGAAGGTGAACATTTTCATTGTATGTACCAACATATTGGCAATACTTTATAAGTCTTTTTATTGAATCAGTGTTTTATTTTTTTGTATTGTAGTTTGGCAGGTTTGGTTTGGAAATCATAAAAACAGTTAAATAGATATATGTTTAATAGTCTTATCTGAGGGGCAGATAAAAAGTCAGCCCATTGTAATCTGTCATAGACAGGTTTTATTGAAAAGTCAATTAATTTTAAAGCATTTTGGTCATCCATTACAATCAATTGTTGTCATCTGGAGTTTGGTAACAGAACAAACAATTTAAAATGTTGTTTGTTTGTTTCAATGGTTATTAATATGATGAATTCTTAAAAGCATGGTATGTGCTTTTTTTGTATTTAAATGTTATACAAAATGTATTTAGTAGTAAAACAGAGCTGTTGCTTCTCCTCATGATCACAACCAGAAGAACCGTAAGTGATGGACTGTGACATAATAAAAACGATGCTGCTTTTTCTACCGCATCATGCTCATCTCTCATCACCAATTGCTTCAGCATTTAGCTTCGATGTCTTTTAGTCTTATTTTTCTTTATACAACCATCATAAAGTTTTGAATACTTTAGCTCATCCGTGAGTTCCATAGGATGTTATAAAGACGACAACTCCTTTGATTCCACACTCAGTCATGTTGTCATAAAACTAAGCCTTTGTTTGTTGTGAATACGCCCTCTTGTGGCAAATATTGCATACTGTACCTTTAATCTGCAATCTGTTTGTTTGTGACAATGGTTTTCATTTGTGAATGGGTTGTCATTTGTTAATGTTTTGTAGTTATGCTATGTGACTCACTGCTGTTTTCAAGGGGGACAAAAAAGACAAACAAACTAACAAGTGTAAGTGGAGCCTGAAGGCTGAATTATACTTCTGCATCGAGTGATCACCGTAACCCATGGCACATACCTTGCAGTGTATTGATACTTCTGCATTCTGTTTGTGTTGCTCTGACAATATCACTTCTGAAATCCTAACTGGCAGTGTTTATGTTTCTGTTTTCATCTGTATCGAGTGTCTTCGTCAGTGTTTTGTTTATACCAGAAATGCCTATTAATGCTAACTTACTGCACAAGTAGCTTAAACAGGCTCATTCAGAGGCAAAAACCAGCCAACATGTTACAACTTTAATCATTAAGTAAACACAAAACAAATTGGAGCTCCTCCATGGGACTCGACACTTGTTGAACCTTCACGGCAACAGGTTCACTCCTCTCCCGCAGCTCTCTTAACCCCCGCCTACACTGGCCAATGATACCAAGCCGCCAATCACAGTTTTCACTATGCGTTGTTGTGACGTGTAGTTACTTTTTTTAAGAGGTGTGCGTCATTAGGGCTGTGCGATTTGGGGAAAATATCTAATTGCGATATTTCAGATATTTCGATTTGATTTGCGATTTAATTTTGTAGTCAAGCTTCAGCTCAATAATCTGTATTGTAGCTTCTTACTGCTAAAATGCAGTGAGTGTTAGTTAAAAAAAGGAACTTAAAAGATATTAACTTGTATTAGCAAACATCTCTGAAATTGTACTTTGCTGTTGCTTGCTACTAAATTGAGTGTCACTGGCAGTACTTGTTAGAGGTGTGAACCTACACTGGTCTCACGGTTCGGTTACGATAATCATGGCATCACTTCGGTTCAATTCGATATCTCGGTGCATCGCGGTGCATTTCTTGTATTAAAATGTATAAATATATTTCTATTTATATACTATTTGTGATACAGTTTTGTCCTTTAATACAAACAGTCAGATATGAGTTCACCAATGAGTGACTCTGATAAACGGCAGCGGCGATCACAGCTGATCCATGATAGATGCGGAGGAGAAAACTCGTTCTGCAGACGCACTCATGTCTGTATCCAGAAGTGTGACTGTAACAGCTGAGAGGAGAGGAAACTTTACCTCACGACAGCAGGTCAAAGTTCCACAGTGAGAGAGCGAGAGAGAGAAATTTTACTTTCAGTTTCTTCATAACAGTGAAACAGGCTTCTGCGTTAAGTGTCAGTGAAAGACTGTCCAGCAAACACACACGCAGTGAATTGTGCACAGTTTCTGCGTTTTTAAGCATCCCACTCGTTCACGCTTTCCTTTTTGTTTGTTTTTTATTGTTGGCGTTCCGCATAGTTCGGTTGTGCAATTCTGATTGGGCAGAACGAAGGTGTGCTCACTCAATTGTCTAGTAAGACAGTCACACACAGACAGCAGTCACACATTTGCTCTGTGTGCCGGAGGTTAAATAATACACATTTGAAATCGCAGCCTCTTGCGATTAGATAATCGCAACATTTAAAAATCGCGATTGTGATTCGATTTCAATTAATCGCACAACATTGCAGGTCATGGTCGGCATCAGAAGTATACATCAGCATTTACTGTTTATGTATACCTCTAAACCCAAGTGTTCATGTGTCCTGGATAAATATGATGGTGAATAATCAACCCAAAGATAGTTTTTAGTATAAACTCTTAGACTTATCCGTTAGGTCTGATTGATTGATTGATTGATTGATTGATTGATTGATTGATTGATTGCAATAACTAAGATGTTTATTTTCAAATATGCTACTTGGTGATTACATGAGAACATTAATCATATTTTACATTTTTTGTATGTAACATGGACTATTTAAATCAAGTTGTGTGACATGTTATTAGTACTTACACTATGTCAGTGCTACTAAGTAAATGTATTTAGTAAATATGTAAATGAAGGTTCCATATGCTAGCATTAATTAATGCTAACATGAAATAATCAGTAACATTTACAGCATTATTAGTTAATGTGAGTTTTTACATATGCTAATACATTTGTAACATTTCAAGTTGTATAAATTAGCATTATTTGATGTGCAATGAATGAGCATGCATTAATGAACAATAACACAATTATAAATAAATTAGCCTTAGATTAATAGATGCTGTGGAAAAAAAATGTTGTTCATTGTTAATTCATGATATCTGATGCATTAAGTAATGATGAAGTGAACCTCGCTGCAACTTGTTCAATTACAAGTAGCTTCTCAAAATAATTATGTATACATTTTTAATTTGAATTGCATATATGCATGTTACTAGGCCTATATAGAATTTTGTCTTCACATCTTTTATAGCGGTGGGGGGGGGGGGGGGGGGGGGGGGTCATTAATCATCAAAAACTCAACATTCTTAATTTTTCTCTCTCTGCGTTTGTAAATTCCTCTCTCTCTGTTTTTTTCTTTCTGTTTCTCTGCCTGTCTGTGTCTCTCTCTCTGGAGCATATGTCAGGGGAACAGCGGAGCTAATTAGTGTCTTGTATTGTATTAGTCTTACACTGCTGTTCAGCCTGACTGTGGGTTGTGTTGTGTGCAGCGGGAGGTCTTTCATTGGTCTTAATGGGGTTTACCCCTCTATATCTCTCTGTTCCATTCATCAAATCTACAGTACTACCCCCAACCACACCTCAGACAGTCTGCACTCACATGAATTAAAACATTATAGTTCAGTCAGACTAAATTACCTTAAAAAAATCACTACATCCAAAGTTTTAGAAGTGACAGCTGATATTTATATATAGTAAAATAGTTTTACTATGCATACATCAATATAAATAATATCATAAAATATATATATATATATATATATATTATTTACTGGTCACAATTTATTAGTAGTCATACAAATTGGGGAGCACATCTAATTATTATGATTTGACAGGGAGAGATTGTAGTGTATGCACTTAATAAGCAAACAGTGTACAGAAAGGTTTGTTTTATTTCTAATAACTCTTCAGGTTTCACTCAAAGGAAATGAGAGATAGACAGAAAAGCAGCAGTTGTCATGTCTGCAGTCTGTCCTCTTCCTGTCCCCTCTGGACTGAAACTCTTCACTGGGGGGTGGAAGATATGTGAGCGCACATGTCAAAAGTCACTTCACCCGAGGGGCCGCACCTCTCCGAGCCAAGCTGCGTGTCTCTCCCGTGACAAAGGCAATGGCGATTGTCCTTTAATTGCATTGGAGCTTCACGCCATGCTCATACAAAAGCACAAGTTTGTACCTTTGTCTCAATCTGTTGAGTCTTCTGTCTGTTGAGCTTTTCCCTCCATATCATTTTGTCATTTTGTTCACATTTATATTCCTCTCCAGTCTCGCGTGCGTCGATCACCACAGCAACTGAACTATGACCTGCCTCCAAACATCTGAGCAGGGCCTGTCCTTCATTCTCATCTCCATAACCTCACATAATCCAGCCAGCTCATTTTCTCCACTTCCTGCAGTATTGATATGAAGGAGTATTGTGTAGATAAATAGCAAACAGAGTGGCTGAAGGCTGAGCGTGTATTAATATTGATTTAGTTGTTGAAGATGTATTAAACTCCTTCCTCATCTCAGATGAAATATAATAAGTCCAGGCAAAGCTCTTGTTTTTTTTTATGCCACCCCTCCTTATATAGTATTCAACTTTAATCTTTATGAATTATGAATTTCGCTCTGTGGTCGAAAACGGCAAATTTACATAACCCCATTGACCATCTCATGTTTTTTTAAAAAAGATCAGCCTTTATTTTCCCTCCCCGCTCTCCTTCTCTTCCACTTTGGGCAATCAAAAGCGTTGTTATAATATTAAACAAGGTCATTTACATTTGGCTGCAGAATTGAATGGCGCTGTATTGATCCATGGGTGTCGCGCAATCCTCATTAAATCACTAAAGGGGGGGACGAGGCGCGCTTTCCTCGGCTTCTCTGATCTGCGGCGTATTTATGATGCGCTTGTAAAGGTATTTACAGATTCCTGGAAAGACAGTTTTTTAAAATTGAAATGAGACACTGTGAAACGAGTGAAAAGCAGTGCTGCCATGGGCGCACACACACACACACACACACACACACACACACACACACGCAGCTATCATGTCAACCTTTTCAAACGGCTCCAGACTCTGCTAGGCATGTTGTCATGTTGCAATGCTCGCTGAATGTCAATATGCAGGCGGAACGGAAGAGTGATGGACATTTGTGAGAATGAGAGAATCCCCCTCTGCATTCCTCAGTTTTATCTCTTTTCTTCTTAAAGGAATAGTTCACACTTATTAAAATTATGTGTTGTTCAATCTATGTATTATTATAGGTTTTCTAATGATAATTTCTATTTAAGGCTGCATATTTATTTTTTTCCATATGCAGCACATGGAAATTAGAGGTTGTTTTGTAATGGCAAACTTTTAAAGAACAGTAAGTATTACATTTTAGCAAGCCACCTTGTGGCTGCTCTCTCAGAAAAGTATAGGAGTAAAGTACTTTTTTTAAAAGGTACATATTAGTATCTAAATGTACCTTAACTGTACATTTTAGGCACTATTATGGACCCTTTAGGTACAAATGCTTGACAACTCAGTGAAAGCTCTCATCTTTATTTCTGAGAAGTGCATGTGTTTGAGAAACCGGCCACAAATGTCATTTTTTACTTTGAATCAACTTAGTAATAATAACTAGTAATAATGATTATAGTTAGCTAAAAATCATAATTATATTAAAATATCATATCATAGTTAGCTAATATTATAATTATAGTTAACTAAAATCCTAAAATTGAAGTACATTTTGGGTGTCACAGTGGCGCAGTGGGTACCACAATCGCCTCACAGCTAGAAGGTCGCTGGTTCGAGCCTCGGCTGGGTCAGTTGGCATTTCTGTGTGGAGTTTGCATGTTCTCCCCGTGTTCCCGTGGGTTTCCTCCAGGTGCTCCAGTTTCCCCCACAGTCCAAAGACATGCGGTACAGGTGATTTAGGTAAGCTAAATTGTCCATAGTGTATGGATGTTTCCCAGTGATGGGTTGCAGCTGGAAGGGCATCCGCTGCGTAAAACATATGCTGATAAGTTGGCAGTTCATTCCGCTGTGGCAACCCCAGATTAATAAAGGGACTAAGCTGAAAAGAAAATTAATGAATGAAGTAAATTTTATTACTTTAAATAGATGTTCATTGGTGTGTTCTTGGGTCTACGTCACGATACTTGTCTTCATGTGAAGAATCACATGAACCTTCAAAAATCTGGCTTTTTTTCACTTAATATTTCTTTGTATTTCAAGTTACACTCATTTTGCTAGTTTTATGGTTTTGCTGTTCATTAACTATAGTAATCCTGTGATAAAGGCACATTGTTAATTGTCTAAATGTTCAATTCAATTCAAGTTTATTTGTATAGCACTTTTCAATAGAAGTATTGTTCCAAAGCAGCTTTAAAAAAATGTGTGCAATAATACATTCAAATTCAAATCTGAATAAATTAAGGTGTGAGTAGGGTGGACAGTACAACTATTAATACACTGTTAAAAAGTAATTAGTTGACTGTACTTTTAAAATTGAGTAAACCCATTACCTTAAAATTAATAAGTAATTGAACTATGTACATGTAAGGGTTAAGTCAACTTAACAGTTCCACTTTTTAAGTAAAGTAACTAATTGCTTTTTACAATTTAGTAGTTATAGAATATAATGTACTTTTTCTTTTTATAAAACGGTGATATTTATAAAAAAATATATATTATTCTTTGTTTATTTATTAATTTGATTCTTTTTAACATGGAGTGTTTATAAGAAAGTGTATGGTGCATATAGAGAGGAAAGAATGTGTTTATTATTAAAACAATAAGGTGAGTGAGCTTGACAAATGTACAGATCATTTGTCAAGCTCACTCAACTTATTATTTTAGTTGTGAAGTGACTTTAATCATAGTTACAAAAAATATATAAAATTCAGACATGTCTTTTTTGCTATATATACAACTCTGAAGTGGAGAGAGAGTAATATGGTTGTTACTCTTATCGTTAACTGTTAACTGTTCCTTTAAGGGTACTGATAGAAACCAGTGGTGTCAGTAACAAAGTAACATGTTTATGCCATAATAAATAAAGTGCTCATGACAGTGCTATTAGGTACCATAATGCAGTGGGTGTAGTTGTTGTGGTGCTTTGGTAAAGATGATAAAGGTGGTTGTGATCACGGTCATGATCTACGGGATGAGATTCTTGGTTAAGCTTAGCCTAATGATGGACCATGTCATGTATGTGCACTTAACCAAGTCCTGTGTCAGATCCACTTATCTGGATTAATTAAAAAATTAGCATAAGCAGAGTGTCATTAAAGTCATTACAGCTTGATGGAATGTGAACCAGCAGCATTAAGGAAAGAAGGATGATTTACTGGGGAAACGGAGGGTTGAGTTTACTGTTGACTAAGACTGACAGCCATCAATTACTCACCAAAGACAAGATCAGATTTACACAGTAAGGAAGAGAAATGAGAGTGGCAAACACTCAACTGCAAAACCCAATTGTCTTTTATTAAACGTAAGCGAAGATAGAGGAAACATAAAAAGCGAGCATAAATAATGCAGAAGATAGTCTTTTCCTGGAGCTCAGAGGTAGATCTAGTCCAGTTTTACGAATCAAGAGAGACGCATGCCTGCAATGTGCAATCAGTAAACAAATAAAGTAAACCTGCGGATATTTCGTCAACTCTGGGAAATTTTGTGTTGCCTGGATGAAATCATTCTCAGACTCCCAAGACTTTGAAGGCCTGATTACATGACACTGTTTAAAAAAACAATGGAAAAGATTGCATGTGTTTGCATAAACGTACCTCTAATCTTAAACTATAAAATATGAATACAGTTTTAACACTTTTCATTTTGTATCATTAATTCATCTTTATTTACATCAATGTTATTTCAAAGTAGCATTTGTTTTGGCATTTTAAATAGAAGATTCAGATACTCTTTTTTTAAACTTTAACAGTAATTATACTGATTCATTTAAAACATTTTTTAGATGAAATATGAGTTGTGTGAGGAACTGATTGATAAATATAGTTTAGCATCAATTATAAATAAATAATTTTACTGTATTTTTTGTCATTTCCAATCAAGTTGTCAAACTGTTTAAAAGCGTTTAAGTGAAATAACGGTGTATATTTAGCATATGCAAATCACTAGCTATAAAATTAGGAGCCTTAGCACTATATTAAAACAAAGGTATGCCGTTTTAATTAAAAATGCAAGTAAATAAAAATGACTTTTTTTTTCCATCATTGTCATGTTCACTGCATACTATTGTTAAAGGTGCAGTATGTAAGGTTGACACCCAGTGGTTGAACTAGGAATTGCATTTCTGGATCAAAACAAACACGAGCGCAGGTTTCCAGATTGAGGATCAAGGTGCGAGTCTGACGATCAGCCTAAAGGCTGATTTAAATCGTGTTCTAAATAAAAGCAACAGCAAGTGATAGAAGGAATATTCTCCATATTAAAAGCCGTTTTTGTTCTAACCAACACATCAAATTGATATATTAGAAACGGCTTCTATTTCTTGCAGCTGAACAAAACTGACAATGATCACCTCAGGTGCAGCTCATGTGCTATATTCAGTGTTAAATGGTAATAATGTGATTTTATATGACATGTATTGCCACACTACTAAAAAGCAGCAGCAGATACTGTAGTTCACCACAGATCTTGAAAATAAAATAAACCGTTTGAAATTGAACTTTAGAACTGTGACTCAAAACTCAACACATATCAGTAATTCAGCATGTACATTTAATAATGTTAAAGAGGTTTAATATGTATTAATTAGATTATAAACCTTACCATTTTGTGAGTGCATATTCTGATCTTCTGAATGGCTGTATTTAAATTTCTGTCGTGTTTCGTCTGGTGCAAACAGCCAAATTGCTTATCACTGCAAAACCCGTCAGGTAGCATGTTGTTAATGCACAGAGTTACAATGTAACCTGCTCACCTAATGTTTACATTCATAATATTTTTATTATTTGCTAATTGATAACCTCATGTGGAACTCTGAAGCTGCGTCTCATTTCAGAGTCTGCTACTGTCCACCGGACGTCGCATTTCCGTCACGAACGCAGGCTTTGAGAACCTTTCTGAATGAATGAATGAAATATGCGGTTTCCCATCAAGGCAACCCAGGGTGCTGAATATAATTGGCTAAACTGGCATTGGGCGGGTTAAAAGAACCCAAACAAAGACAGCGTTCCGGCACAAAACGCCCATTTTCAAAGCAGAGTAACTGACTTCAGCATTGTTTTTCAGATAAACAAGAATGTTCACTTGGCATGTTTCCTAAATATCTGTGAACATATTATGTAGTCAAAAACTTACATACAGCACCTTTAAATATAATTGTCATAAGGTCAACTTACAATATTGGATCTATAATTGTTTTTGGCAAATAAGGGTGTAAAAAGTTCATTTTAATAAGTGTGAACGGTGCCAAACAAACCTTAGTGCAAATTGAAAAGTTGGTTCTCAGTCTACTTCCAAACACTCTTTAATGTGACTAACTAAAAATATGAATGCAGCACTGACCAAAGACATCATATAGCAAGATGTGACCCTAAAAAGGAAACACTCAAGCAAACCAAAAGATTTTCTCATAATAGTCTCAAGGCTAGCACTTACAGTTCAATATTGGTTTCTGAAACATGTCAGATATGAGTGTAAAGATTTTTATACACTTTTAATTAGTCTTTTTATAGACTTTTAATTATTCTTCCTTCATAAAATCTCCCCAAATGATTAGCAACATACAATATGCCAGCCTTTCCTGCACTTCTCTTTTTAGTCATCATGTTGCTTTCAGAGTTGCTTGTTTTGCATCATGGATTTCAATCTCATTTTATGCTCTAAATTATCGCTTAATGAATTTATGGCTTGGTTTTTGAGAACATTGGTTCCCTAATAAGATTGTTAGTCTGTCGAAAAGCATGCCACACTCATTATGTTTTCCAATGGCGTGATTAAGTTGATTTGCAGAGCAAATCCATCAAAAGGGACAGGAGCATATACAAACCAATACACATAACACGCTATAACATGATTATATGATTTAATAAGTTATTAATGTAGTACACTGTGAAAGTAAAGTCATAAAGGCGAGCAAAAAAAACACTAATACAGGAGAGCCGATCGGAGAGCAACCATGTAGAATGCATTTTATCATTTGGATACTTGCTTAATTCAATTCACAAGCTTTTGCTACGTTAATATGAAGAAAATAAGCACATAATTGAAAAGTGAAATTGTTCAGTGGTGCTGCACCTAAACATAAACTAACTCAGGGACGTGGAAGCATAAATCAGCCGGCGTAGCGTCTCCTGTGAACCGTAGACTGCCATTGTTCTTCTCGTAATTAATGCAGATTTCTTTCAAATGCCACTTTTTTATGTGTAATGTTTTGCTTGAGACTCTTGTGAAAGCTGAAAAAAGCATGTTGTTTATTAGTAAAAGTGCGTCTATAAAAGTTTATTCTTCAAAAGACAGTCGTTTTATTCATGCTTGGCTTTGTTTCAAAGTTTGTTTTGATGTGAAACCAATTATTGCGCTGAACCTTTGGCACTATGATTTTATATTTGGATTCTAACAATATCGCCATGTAACAGAGCCAAACACTCAATCTATCCATGCATAAATAATTCATGGCCATCCATGAGGAGGAGGAGGAGGAGGGTTCGATGGATGGCATGTTGCTTTCTGTCACCCATCCAGAAGTTAACTAAAATGACAGCTTAAAAGAATGATGAAAAAGAGATGTCATTTCAAGCCAAAATGCACCCCTACTTCGCTCTCTCTCCATTTCCATCAGTCTCGTTCTCTCTTTTCTCATTGCCCCTCACTCTCCTAGATATATGTCACAGGAAACAGCCCAACAACATCTTAATGGTGTCAGTGTTGGCGTTATTGACCGCTGCCACCTCCTCTTAGCGTCGAGTCTGTCACAAAAAAATGTCACTGGCTTTCCCTGTCAGTGCGGCCGTAAAAAAGCGAGTGAAAAAAAAGCAAACATGCACATCTGTGGAGCAGCAGGGGATCTTTTATGTCACACAGACTTATGCTTTAATCCATAGCTGTGTGGTACTCACCAATAAATGGCTTCTGAGACGCCGGCGCAGTTTGTGACAGCAGTGTTTACTGAACAGCTGCTTGGCCTCACATCTCTGCAAAACATTTTAGTGACCAAGGGTCAGCGACGAATGTTAACATCACTTATGGATCACCCTCGACTTAAAGGGAGCAACGATGATTTGAATTTTCAAAAGTGGATTTTGAAAACGTTCTTTGAGTGCTGGACCTTTTTTCCCAATTAAATATATAGCATAATGTATATGTGTTGGCATCATGCAGCTGTTTTGTGTGTGTGTGTGTGTGTGCGTGCGTGCGTGCGTGCGTGTGTGTGTGAGTGATTCTTGAGTGGCAACTTGTCAAATATAAAATGTTACTCTAGTCACGATGTTTAAGGTTTTCTTAAGTGGCTTTCAAACTCTGGCCCTGACCCTGAAAATTTTTTACAAATTTATTTGTTTGTTAGTGATTACATATTGTGTTTTATTTTTATTTTTAAATGTTCTATAATTATTTCATTGTATTTTTTGATTTATACAATTTTATTTATTATTCATTTGTTTAATATTTTTGTTTAATATATATATATATATATAT
>CAIGQW010000317.1:5713414-5731235 GCA_903798125.1 Danio choprae | reverse complement strand
TATATATTATATATATATATATATATATATATATATATATATATTATTGAATTATTTATGTTTTTACAAAATAAATGACATTTAATTTGAATATTCTAATCAAAGAATGAAATGCTTTCAAAGTAAAAAATGCTGTGAGCTCTTAATCTTATGTGTTTGCTGTGTAGAAGCTTAGCAACACACCAACAGCAAACTTTGCTGGAATCAATAGTGAGTTGGTGTTTAATGTTTGTCTGTTTTTGTGGCGCACACATTGGCTGCCAATGTAGAGTTTCCCCAAATCAGTTGGTTGTGGTATTTTTCAGTCAAGATGATGTTTTTCCTGAAGCTATTCTTCTTTGTAAGCTGTAAAGAGCAATGTTGTTCACTTGGTTAAATAACACAGATATTTTTCTACATTTTTTATGTCAGGCTTTCTTTAAGGGGAGCTCTGATGGACACTTTAGCACAAGGTGGACAGTTCAGACATGAATGTGTAGATGTGTCTACTTTACAGTAAAATTGACACTAGAGATATAATAAAAGAGAGAATGTCACTTCATGCATTTACATTCCACACCTGCATCTGTTCAGATCCCAGGGTGTCCAATCACAAATCACACACTGACCAAACACACACGCATGTTTACATTGCACACGCTTACACAGGCTCTCACAAATTTACATATTAAACATTTATAGATGTAACACTGCCCAGGCTTACACATACAGGCTGCATACATGCAAGGACCTTATTTCTATCCCAGCATTCCCTGTTGCACTCCCATAGTTTCACATTAGCATTCATAGATTCATCGCCTCAATCCCACATCGACACACGTAATCACACACACGCACACACACAAACCAGCAACAACAAATCAGCACTCAAACGTCCTTATGATCATAATCAGACCAAATACAAAAACACTCACAAACGCATGTAAACACCAGCGGCTCAGCAGCATACATAAATGACTATAGAGAACAATTTAGCATTTAAAATCCAATTCACATTCAAAATCTACAAGCAGACTCGCAGGAGGTCCATGAGAAAAATATCATATGAATGATTCATCCATGCACACATAGGGCAGGCTCACATACACACTCACACTCATGTAAATCATGCCTTCCTGTATCTGTTTCATGAATTATATAGACGTCTCAGAGGTTAGAGTGAGAATTTAAATTGAAACTCCATTATTCATGGCCACACCTCTTTCTCTTTACAATGTAATGTGAGTAAAACACATGTCACAGCCGGACACTCGAAAGTACACCTGGGAATGCTGTAACACCTGACATGGAGACTAGCAGAGATTTCCTCTTCACCCAGAGGTGTCCTGGTGGGAAAACCTCCTGCAGATTTAACCTCTAACCAGCTCCAACACACTTGAGTCTCTAGTGTGTCTTAAGATCTTAACTGGTTCAAGTGTGCTTAATTAGGACAGGAGCTAGATCTAGTGGGACAGTGGCCCAATAGATAAGGGCACCTTTGCAACAATGTTGGGAAGCAAGTAGATTTCCATTCCGATAATTTTCATTTATAGGCCTCATACATCTCAATGAGATCCTTTGGAATTAGAGGCTCAAAATCTGTTAAAGTCTCATCCTGCTTTAGATTTGTGAAACAAGTACCCAGATAAGCCTGTACATTATGACCGCCTTCCTGAAAATGCTCTTGGTTCTTTGCATTTTCAGGAATCTGCAAGACCCCTGAAGTTGTCCTGTGGTTTCTGGAAGCAAAGCAATAGCACCAGATCCTTCGAGTTCTGTAAAAGATGTGAGGTGGACTCAAGGTGAGGTGGTTGGGCATTGGTTTGTGTTTGTCTGTCCTGTGACCACTATTGGCAAAATCTCACCATTTCTGGGTCAGAGCAACCCATAAGCTTTGGCATCTCTGACCACTTGAAACACCCTAAAGCCTGGAACACACCAAGTCAGCGTCAAAGAACGAAAACCCAAAAAGGGGAAAAAAGCTGCACATGAACACACCTGCGGGTGGCAGTATCTGTATTGTCATTCTACCAAGGGACACTGGAACTAGTGCTGCACACATACAAACCCTAAAAAAAGCAGTGTTTATGTACAAATTTCACAATGTTTCTCACTCACCACAGAGGAATTTACTCATATGAATATGTCCAATAATCTGATAATCCAAATTGTTTGCAAATATTTAAGAAATGTTGCGAAATTACAGCCGTTTTTTGTGTTCCCTCTTGACTTGTGCTGCTTGCTTAGTTCCGCCACTTCAGTTTTTGTTCTCGCTCTCTGATTCATTGCTGAATAAGCAATCAGAGTGATCTCTTTAATTGATGGCTGATGCTGATTCTGCATGCTGAATCAGGCAACTCCTTCTGACGTGAGCCTGATGAGAGATAATGTGTGGAACACACCAAACAAACTGACCTGACAGGTGCTCACAGATGCCCTGACGCTGCCTAATGGTTGACCATTGGCTTGGTGTGTACTGGCCTTAAAGGGATAATTCACCCAAAAATTCTGTCATCATTTACTCACCCTTTACTTGTTTAAAGCCTGTTTGAGTTTCATTCTTCTGTTGAACAAAAGAAGATATTTTAAGAAATAAATTGACCTGTAACCATTGACTTCTATAAATTTTTGGATGCTATAGATACTATGGAAGTCAATGGTTACACAGGTTTTGAGCTTTCTTTCAAATATCCTCTTTAGTGGTCAGCAGAATTAAGAAACTCATCAAGGTTTAGAACCACTTGAGGTTGAGTAAACTATCCCTTTCAAAATTTGGCCCTCAGATCTTTATCCTGCCCATTTCCTGCATCCAACATGTTACTTACACTGACACATTGTTTGCTTACATCTAATCCAGGGATTCTCAATTCTGGTCCTCAAGGTCCACTTTTAGCTCCAGAGTGTTGCTTTCTTGTAATCCCGAGGACCTTGATTAGCTGATTTGTTGTATTTGATTAGGGTTGCAACTAAATTCAGCAGGAAAGTGGTTCTTGAGGGCCAGATTTGAGAACCACCGATCTACTCTACCCAGACTTTAATGCGTGACCATGTTGGGAGATGATCAACAATATTTACTTTACCTTTGACGGGCCATAATGTTTTGGGTACATCGGTGTACTGTGTCAAAACATTACATTACAGGCTCCTAATTTACTCCAAACTACACCCCTACAAGCCTCTGTAAAAGACATGACATAAAAGTGTTTTGGGCAGCATGGTGCTGCATTGTGACCGAACATTCATATTGTGTATATCTTTAAATAACCCATAACAGTACGGCTCCTTATCATGTGTGTTTTCAAGGATGAAATTACCAAGTCAAAACAAGTGCTGTCAAATCATTTTCAATATCACTACACCGCAGGCTACTCATATAAATATTATAGACATAATAACTGTTAGTGTGATTGCTGCTATTGCTTTGTAGAAATATATGAAAATGCATTTCTTTGTTTTAGTCTTTGGTGTTTTGGGCATTGGTCCACTCAAATGCACTTTGATTTTAACATTATGCTCATTTGATCATTTTTGCTTGTGTTTTGCTGATTGGCACAGCAGTGATTTAAAACTGTACACTGAAACCAAGTGGCGGCGCCAATCTGTATTTCTAAAAAAATATATGCTTAATTTATTCCACAACTCAACTTTCATTTTTTTTTTTTTTTTTTTATGTTTTCCATACAACTTTGTCTTAAATACTCCAATTGACATTGTATAATTGACTACTACAAAGCATTGTTATTTGCATTACATTGCCAACTACTGATTTGGCATGCATATAATTTTCAGCAAGTCAGGTTTGTGTAGTTTCTGAAAAAACATACACCCTGAACTTTTTCCATTTCTTTCCATAGCAAGTTGAAATGGAGTTGTGTTATTACCTCCTACAGTACATAAAGTAGACTTTCAACATCAAGTCTTTTTGTATTTAGCTGATCATGTGATTTCAACATACTGTAAGGGGTTTTAAAACCCTTTTAGACTTTGAATCAAAACTGAAAATACTCACAGAGTTAATGGAAAGGGGGGAAATCCTCTCACATTTAGGCGTACTGCTGTTCGGTTTGGAGTCCTGCAGTGTGTGCAAAGTGAAAAAGAGAAAAGAGGTACAAAGAGGTGAGCAAGGGTTAATGGTTTTAAAAGAGGACTGTATTCTCTTCAGTAAACTCAGGCTGGCAGGTGCAGGTTGAAGTCTTTGTCTCCTCCACGCGAGCACTATTTACTTACACTCAACTCCTCAGCACAAAAGACCAGAGAGAGAACACAAACTTTCCCCCACACAAAAGGAAGTTATAGCCTCAAATTACAGGTGCTCTGCGCACACACGCACACACACACACACACACACACACACACACACACACAGCACTCAAATCTTACATGCTCACCTGGCAAATTGAATCAGGGGGTAAAGTTCACTTTTTTTCTCATAATCACCTCTTATCTAGCAAACTAAAAACAAGTTACATGTGTGTGTGCAGGGTTTTCTAAGCTTGTATAGACCAGTTTTTCTTTTTTTAAATGTGCTCACAGATGTATTTGTTAGAGTAACATTTAAAGCAATCCTCATTTTATAAAACATATTTTGACTGAAATCTGCCAATAATCATATCATATTATCAAAATATTAAATATCAGAATAAACTTTTTTTGCCAAGGGATTTTTTTGTGGATTATCTAAGCTCCTGTAAAACACAACAACAAAAATCCTTTGTGCACTCTTAGCAAATAAAGCTAATTCTGACTCGGATTCTGATATTTGCTACATTCTTGACTATTGGGAAAACTAAAATATATAAAAAATTCACTTGCGTATAATTGCACTGCAGTTTTCACTTGAATAGAACCCAAACCTTGATTTTCTTGAATGCTGATTATGATTATAGGACATGTTATGAATGAATCAAGACTACATTCCGTGTGGTTTCTTTGCGCAATTCTATGCTATCTTCTTACATTTTTTTACTATAGTACCTGAATTGTAAAAACAAACACATTTTAACATTTTCATCACGTGTATCTCTATAAAGCATGGTTTTCCAGTATAGTAAACTTGATCTGTAGCTCACCTGGTACACTTAAAAATCTGCATAAACTGGAAGCTGCTGAGACTTTTATTTTAGTATGTTGATGTACTTCCGGCTGAAACAGAATATTGAGTAGGAGTGGGTTTTCTTTTTGTGCATTATTCCCTCATAGTAAACTAATGGTAAGAGGAGCATGATTAAGGTGGCAGAATCAGTTAAACGGGCGTCAACAGAAAAGGACAGATGCTTCAAACGCACAAACAAATGGTCTAATTTTGATTGAAGATTAACAAAACAACCTTTTATTTCAGTTAATAAACTTGCACAAATTAATTGTTCACCTAAAGATTAAGAATGTACGCTAGCAAAATAATTATTGTCAATTTTGATTTCACACTGACGTTAGGAGAGTTTTGACAGTGTACTGTGTTAATAGGAAAAAAGAATTACAGGTGTTTTTACCGTATTTCAAAATTACAATTAAATTAATGTGTTGTGTTTGAGGGTTGAAGAAAATGTCTGCAAGTTAAATGGAAAATTTGGTCATTTCAAGAAATTTGTATCAACAGTATTGTTGCTGAGACAGTATTATTTAATGGAAAAACATCACTTCCACATATTCCATTTAACTGTTCAGTTTGGAATATATTGTAAAACTCATTTGTTGCAATGTATTGATATTCTAAAAAGATTACATGAAAGTGTAGAATCCTTGAAACCGTGTCACTTGTTAATTCAGTTTACTATATTGAAATAATGCTGTGGACACGAGTCATATTTCTTATATTAAATCTCCCCATATTGCATGGCAAGATTCACATTCATAAATACATATAAATGCAAGTGGTCTAAACACCCAGCAACCCCCCCCCCCACTCCTACTATTATACACTTTAACAATAGAATAAAGCTTAATTTAAAAACAAAGGAGTCAGTATAATATTGAAATGTAACACTTTAGTTCAAGCTCCAATGCTCACTATTAACTAGTGGCTTATTACCTTCCTGCCTTCCTGTTATTAAGAAACCGACTATTTATTTGTACTTATACAAATTCTAATCCCTAATCCAGCCTAAGGGCAACGCGCTGGTGCAGTGGGTAGCACAATCGCCTCACAGCAAGAAGGTCGCTGGTTCGAGCCTCGGCTGGGTCAGTTGGCATTTCTGTGTGGAGTTTGCATGTTCTCCCTGTGTTGGCGTGGGTTTCCTCTTAGTGCTCCGGTTTTCCCCACAAGTCCAAAGACATGCGCTATAGGTGAATATAGTTCATTAATATAGCTTTAAAAGAGTGTGTGTAAGAGTGTGTGTCTTTGTGTGCATTGGTTTTGATGGTTTATGAGTACACAGATTTGTATAATGTCAAGGGTATGACCTAAGTATTAAGCCACGGTCTCACTAAAGTTTGAGAATGCGAAATTCTGTCCTACATTGCTGTGTAAAGGCATGGGATAAAACAATATGGATAAAGCTAGCGATTGCTCAAACTTTTAAGATTTCTGTACAGAGTGGTCGCGTCAATAATCTTTTATTGGTCTCATGCCATAACGTGATGCGATTTCGCAGGACAGAGTTCAGCAAGCTTGACATTTGGAACGCACAATATTGTAATTCTGGTCTGCTGCATTGGAATGCATATGAATGGAAGTCTATGGACTGCAAAGTGCAGTGTGACCATGGACCTACAATGTTTAGGTGGTTTATGAGGACATGCTCTGAGTCATCATTATACAAATGCTCAAAAATACTTATACTTAACAGGATCTTCTGGACATTCAAAATTTGCCACAGTTTTCACAGGTTTGCCTACAGGCAGGCCAAATAATGATTTTATAGTATAAAATATGAAGAGTCTATGGAGAGTCCTGATAACCACCAAAACCAACATGTGCGTGTGCTCGTTTGTGTGTAAAGACAGGAGGAGGAACCCATGATGGTTTGATAGTTTCTGTTCAATCAGAAGCAGTCATGTGGAACTACAGGAGGAACAAATAGGCGGCAAAAGATGAAAAACAGCCTGACTTGTCAATAAAATAGAGAGAAAAGTGAGAGAGAGGAAGGGAATATACTTTGATCATTCTTCTGTACTCTAATGAATGTCTCCAATTCCTAAAAGAAATAGAAAAATAAATGCAGCTAAATTCCCTTATTGCTGATTTAAAATTTATACCTGGCCTTTTAGAGGGATGAAAGCGGTGGGGCATTTTAATGATCTTTTGTTTTTGTACTTTGCTGTGGCCACAGCAGCAGCATCAGTAGAGCAAATATTAGCCCTCTGAGGTGTGTGCGTGCGTGTGTGTTTGTGTGGTTTGGTGTTGACCACAGCACCAGAACAGCTGTTCACTGTTCGAGGACGGGATTAGTTTAGTTTGGAAGTCTCCACACAATCTGCTGCCCCTTCACTGACCAAACAAAGCTTCGATTTTCATCCGAGAGGGTCACGGTGGAGATTCATATAGCCTGTATTTCCCTGATGCTGATCTTTAGATACCAAAGGTTTGTACCTTAAAGTCAACATGAGATCAATATTTAACCTGTTTGCTTTCTTAATGCACATTCCTAGTCTTATTGTGCATTGCTCATTGGTGCATGTTAGTACAAATTGTAAAATAAGCATGACTTGACATATAACAGACCCTATGATAAAGAAACGTTTTGTCATTGTAGTTATTTTTAAAAATTGCTAATGTTTTTTAGTGTGTCCTTGCTGCAGGTATAAAACATTTTTTTTAAAGTGTAATTCAAGAAACCAAAACACAAAAGCAAATTTTGTGAATTATTGATATTAGCACTTATGGAATAACACTGTAGCAAAAGACAAAATAACTGATACATCAAAAAAGCATTTATTTTTAATGCTTAGAAATCCTCTTATTTAAATTTAGTGTTATCAATGCTTTCTCTAAAATGTTTGTGCAGCTATGTACAGGTTTATTAAAGTTAACTAAAATCATTTTTATTACCAGAAATAAAATAAGATGTAGGCAGCGCGGTGGCGCAGTGGGTAGCGCTGTCGCCTCACAGCAAGAAGGTCGCTGGTTTGAGCCTCGGCTGGGTCAGTTGGCATTTCTGTGTGGAGTTTGCATGTTCTCCCCGTGTTCACATGGGTTTCCTCCGGGTGCTCCGGTTTCCCCCACAAGTCCAAAGACATACGCTATAGGTGAATTGGGTAAGCTAAATTGTCTATTGTGTATATGTGTGAATGAGAGTGTATGGGTGTTTCCCAGTGATGGGTTGCAGCTGGAAGGGCATCAGCTGCGTAAAACATATGCTGGATAAGTTGGCGGTTCATTCCACTGGGGCAACCCCTGATTAATAAAGGGACTAAACCAAAAAGAAAATGAATGAATGAATAAATAAGATGTGTTTTCAAAAAGTATCCTTACATTTGGAAATAAAAAAGAAAACATTTAATCTATAATGAACTAAAACATTTATTTATTTTCTTTATTATGATACCAGTCTGAAGTTTTGGACGTAAATGTCCTTCACAAATTATATATTCAGATCTTATTTATTTATTTACATGTCCTGTTACATTAAAATACACCATACCACTGAATTAAAACCAGCTCCGAACGCAATTCATGTTGACTTTTAAGCAGCGGGATGTATAATTACTCCACGCTGCCGCCACACATGTCCTGAATGCATACATACACATTGAATCCCACAGAAATGAACTGCGAACAGCTTGTGCACAGGATGCTGTCAACTTCAGGCCAGATGTGAACATGTTCACACTCAGACCCGGAGTTCTCCTAATGAACCCCCCGCTGCGCACACTTTTACACACTCGTCCTAAATCACAATAGCCAACATCACCTCGTCTTTCCCAAACTTCTCTTCGTTTCTCACCCCCCGCCGTCCGCTCTCCTCTTTAAACACGCTGCTGTGTTTGTTGTTTAAATGGCATTGAGAAAATTGCCCACTTTGGCCACTTGGAAACTCCAGCAGCTGTCGGTAATCGCCTTTGCTGGTGTGTGTGCGTCTGCGGAAAGGGTCACAGCAAGCAGCCCAGAAAGCGCCATTAAGAGAAAATGATAGCTGTGTGTCTGAAACTCCATTACACACCAAACACTTTAAAGAGTGGACCGCGCTTCATTATAGGCCACCATGAATTATTCAGAAGTCTCACTCACTCTCTTTCTATCTCTTTCTTTTCCTCTTGTTGACTCTTTCGACGTCTGTCTCAAGACCTCAACCTGGACAAAAGCTTTGATGAGAGGGATCAAAAAAGAGAAAGAGGGCAAAGTTGCAATGCAATACTTTCATAGGCTGTCTGAAAACAGGAAACGAGGTTTTTTTTAATAAACAACGGGTAAATGTGAGGTGAAATGCAAATTTAAAGAGTCAAACTATATGTTAAATGGAGGGCAGGAACAGGACACGTTGTGTTTTTTTTACTTTTCAGATTAATAAGTAGTTCTAAGGCATATAATTGTGCCCATTTGTTAACACAACTTAATATTTTGGGTTAAAGTCCCTGTGAACTCAAAAAAAAAGTTTTTTAATTGTTAGTATCAGTATGCTAGTCTTAAAAATATCTAAAAATTAGTGTGCTTCAAAACAGAGACAACATTGATGATATAAACATTCAAAGCTTTCAGTTTGTCACTTTTGCACTTCTGTCACATTTGTTTTTCATTTTATGCGCTTAAGCTCAACCACTTTCAGTGGCAGAGCTGTGATAAAAACAAAAACACCTTTTTATCAGGGGAGGAGCTACTTTGTCTCTTTCTGTCATGTTTCAGTTAAAATTATGTCACACGAAAATGGACATTACAAAGCCCTTCATGGGACCTTTAAGTTATCTGGTCCTTATCTGAACTGAAGTTGTTGAGAAACTAAGGGTGCTTTCACTCCTGCCTCATTTAGTTTGGCTGAATCACACAGCAGTTTGTTTTCCTGTTTGGTGCAGTTTGTTTGGACAGGTGTGAATGTAGCAATCACACTCAAGTGCACACCAAAAGTGGACCAAACAAGTGTATCGAGACCTGATTGAAGAGGTGGTCTTGTTGTGCTTTCAAACCAGCACTGGAGCGGTTCGTTTGTGGTGAGAACATGATCTGAACTCAAACAGACCCAAATGCAAAAACCAGCTGCTGCAGTCAGCTGTGCTGTGTGTTACTAATAATATGTGTGCAACTTATTGGATTTGGTTTGTTTTAAAATTTCTGTTTAGTTTTGTTATTACAATTTCAGAAAGAACTGAACAGCAATAGCTGTATAATGTATTCAATGTCATTTAGTTGCAAAACAAATTGTGCTTAAAATTGAACCGTGAAATCAAAATCATGAAACGAATCGAATATTTCAGCAACCCAGTGTTACATTGTGAAGTGTTTGATGGAAATAAGTCTTTGTTCTACACTCGTGTTCCAGTATTAGTGTAAAACATTATCATTTGGCAGTGGGCATACAGTATGTGAAAATGGCACAGACTGTACAACTAACAATTTCAATTGCTCAGTGTAACTTTTTCTGTGTAATTGTGTTTATTTGACACCAGGCTTCAATCTGAAGTTAGGGATAGCTCGCCCAAAAATGAAAATGTTTCATAATTTACTCACTCTTAACTTGTTAATATTAATTACTCAACCTGTGACAGTTTGATGTGAATACATGCACCATTATACCCCTAGTGTTTACAATAAAAACAAAGCGTTGCACCATTAACTTAATTAAAAACTGTTCTAGATGTTCAATTGTCTTGTAATAACCACCAGTAACAAATATTTGTTACTGTAAAGTGTTTCAATGAGTGTTCTATAAAAGGGTTAAAACATTAATTAAATACAGGATCTGCAGAAGTTGTGCCTTTTAAAATAAAAACACAGCCATTGTAAATGCAACCTTAGCCATAACTTTGTCACCAAGTATTTACTAGAGATTTCCAATCAGGTTTAGCTCAGGACTCTGGGCTGGCACTGTGCTTCATTACAGGCCACCATGAATTATTTACAAGTCTCACTCTTTCTAGTTTCATCTTAAGACCTCAACCTGGACAAAAGCTTTGATGAGAGGGATGGAAAAAGAGAAAGAGGGCAAACCCGCCATGCAATACCTGCATCCGCTGTCCAAAAACGAGAGGTTATTTTGAGCGAGAACTGAACAAAGGCTAAATGTGAGAAGAAACGCACACATAAAGAGTCAGACTATGTTAATGGAGGGCAGAAACAGGACGAGATGTGTTTTCCAAGTGTAGATTTTAATGATGTCGGCCGTTTGTTAAGGCGAAATAGGCATTCAGGAGTGTGTCAGCGCTTATTCATCTGTGTGTGTGTTTGCCAGCGTGCTTGAGGCCATGGTGACACTGCCCCCCATCTGTGTTGTGACTATTGTAATTACCCATCAGGCACTGCTACTGAGTACATTAAGTGAGAGTAGCACATAAAAACCCACCGCTGTCGTTCTCTCTCCATCATTCTCTGTGGAAATACATCTCACTAAAGGATTTCATTAGAAGTGTGTGTGAAACTATTCACGTCAGCGCTTTTATTGCATACAGCTACTTTCTTTTTCCTTGGATGAGGAAAGAAAAAAGCATCTTTCGGCTACCTGTCATTAAAAAGCTGTAGCTGATGGGGGGAAAAGCTGTTAGGTAATGACTCACTCCATACAAATCTTCCTCGTATGAAGAGTTAAAAGATGCTGCGCATTATGAGCATTTGTGGAAAAATATCATTGCTTGAATTAGTGGCAAATGTATTGGTTGCCTCACATTTTTTTTAATTGTGTAGAAAAATCTAATTACGTTGGTGGAGATTAGCGGAGTCATCAAGGAATTCTGTTGATTTGATTTCAGAGTTTACTTGCATAGGTGGAATAATTTGCATAGACTCGCATGCAAAATTATACAATAGCAACAAAAAACTCCATGCCTCATTAAGGGTTCATTCATGAAACACAAGTAGAATGAATTTCTGTTTAAGTTGCTTATATGTCTGTGCTTACGGTAAGTACTGCATTAAATAAATGAATTTCTTTAAGTACTACTGACAAATGGACCGTGTATATTTGTCATATGAACAACAGAAACTACACTGAGTTAAGTTCCACAGTTTTGTACTGATTTATTTTAAACTGAGCCCTTTGCTCGGGAATTAGACAACACTGCATAGTATGTTTCTGATTCACCAAAGATTTCTTTCAGAAATTGGACTAGAGGGATCACGCTGTGTTTGATTCACTAAAAGAAGTGATTCATTAAAATGATTCTTTCAGAAATCAGATTACAGGATCACACTGTGTTTGATTAACTGATTAAAAAAATGATTCTTGTGATAAATATAGTGATTGCACTTTAGGTGTTTGATTCACCAAAAAGAATTGGTTGATTAGAATCATTGTTTCAGAAATCAAACTACACTGATCACGCAGTAGGTGTTTGATTCATTGAAAATAGCTGACTCATTAGCGCCTTTTGTTCAGGAATCAAACTAAGCTGGTTATGCTCTGTGTTTATGATTTACTAAAAAACATATTTATTAGTCGTTTGTTCAGATAAAACAATGTCATTTTTAAAGTACTACTGATAAAACTGACAGTGTATTGTTTACAGCAATTACACTGAATTAATTTCCACAGTTTATAACTGATTTGTTTGGGAATCAGACAACACTGTCCACATTGTATATTTCTCATTGACCCAAAATAATCGATTCATTAGAGTCATTCTTTCAGAAATTGGACTACAGGGATCACGCTGTGTTTGACTCACTGAAAATGAGTGATTCATTAGAACGATTCTTTCAGAAATCAGACTACAGGATTACACTGTGTTCGATTCAGTGAGGCAAAAGTGATTAATTAGAATAATTCTTTTAAAAATAAAGTATAATAGACTATAGGGATTGCACTGTAGGTGTTTGTATTGATTCATTAGAATCATTGTTTCAGAAATCAGACTACAGTGATCACACTGTAGGTGTTTGATTCACTAAAATAACTGACTCATTAGCAGCTTTTGTTCATCAAACTATAAAGGTTATGCTCTGTGTTTGTCATACGAACAACAACAATATTGCTGAATTTAGTTTCACAGTTTAGAGCTGATTTGTTTGGGAATCAGTCTACTCTGGTCATGTTGTATGTTTTGGGTTTACCAAAGTGAAGTGATTCATTACAAAAATTCTTTCAGAAATTGGACTACAGTGATCACATTGTTTAGGTGATTGATTCACTGAAAATAACTGACTCATTAGAGTCTTTTTGTTTGGGAATCAAACTACACTGGTTATGTTCTGTTTTTTTATTTATTAAAAAAAACAAAAAACATTTAATTAGTGTTATTTGTTCAGCATATATGCAACCCAGGTTAATTGGAGATACGTGCCCAGGGCTACATTTTTGGGAACTGTAAAATACACGGCCTGGGCTATGTCTACTTGCATTTTTTTCAATCTCAAATTCAATCTTAAATATGTTACTGGGCCACATTTTCTTATAATTGCCATTTGTACATCTTTCTCATAATTCCACCAGAGGCTGCTGTGTAAATTTCTGTGAATCTAAAATACATTACTAATTCATCTTTGCTCATCATATGCACGCGTCAATGAGAAGCCAGCCAGCTTGTCGTGTATAATATATCAGCTTGCTATCGACTGATCCACCCACCGCATTTTCTTAACCCAGCCTTTAGGGTTTCAAAAGCAAACTAGAAGAGAAAAAACGCACCGTGGCTGCAGGCTTTTACCACAATTTCACAATCCTTTTTTTGTTGTTGTTGTTGTTTTGCCTGGTTTCTGGAACCGGACTCGAACCCCAGGCCACTCTGAGTCCCAAGTTCGATGTTGTACAAGGTGAGCTACCAAGCAAAATGATCGCAATGGAAAAGCCTTCCATATGGAGGTAGCGTTCCATAAGCGTTCAGCATTCGCATAAAAGTAACAGAGAAACACACTGTACATTAAAAAAAAAGGTTGTTGAACTTCATTAAATTTCCACAAAATTTAATTGAATTATTTCAACTTCTTTAAGTTATTTAATTGTATTTGCAATTTGGTATTTCACATTATTTTACGTTAATAGAATCTCCAAACAAAATTCATTTTATGTTAAATACTTTTCATTTGAATTACCAGAATTTTCTGTTACAGTATTTATTGCAGTTCAACCTGGAACTGTTTTAATAATGCCTACAGTTGCCTGAGACTGATCTCAGAACTGGCATTAGCACCGTTGTGGCTCATTGGGTGAGGTTACAAACATTATTGTTGTTAATGAAGCTGTCAGCACCAAAAGAATGAGTGCTACTCCTCTGCAAGGTGGTAAACTCAAAACCTTACATAAAAACTTTTCAAAATCTCAACTAAGTGAGGATTTAACTCTAACAAACCTTTTTCTTAACTTAATTACTTATAACAAAATGTTCCCCCTATTAATGCAATCTCACACAAAGCATGCTGGGAACCAGGGGCGGACTGGCCATCTGGCAGACTGGGCAGTTTACCGCTGGGCTGACGTACTTTTTGGGCCGGGCTGATCATCTTCTTATGATCTGATCGGCCCATAAAACGCTTGGCAGGCTATCGTTTTTTTTTTCTACCTAATTAATTGACGATACTGTGATCTGTGACGCTCTGAAAGTAAGATGTTTTTGTTTTTTTTCTGACAGACTGGCCCATGTGACATAATCTGCAGCCCATTGGTTTTTTTCTTTATTGACATTGGGCTGACCCAATCACAAACTCCTATGTTGAGCAGTGCGTATGGCGAACAGAAGCAGCGTGCAATGATATAGATCCTAAAGAACTGTTTGCTTCTCAAGCTCAATGAGGAGTGTCATTCATGTCTTTTCAGGTGCACAGATGTCAGAAGACAATCACCTGTGATATCATGTAATTTTGTTTTTGATTGTCAGCATGTAGGCTTATAGTTATAATAATATTTATACAATATAGTTATAATGATATAAGCAAAACTAATACTAATACTTAAGCAAAACTAATACTGAAATTGTTTTAAAAAATAAATATGTGTTGCATTTTTTTAATAGTTTAAGTTCTTTTGATTGACTATATAAAATCGTTAAGCTATGTTTTGATGTTTCACTGTTGAGTTAAACATTATAATTTGTTAAGGGTCTCTGATACATTGCTTTTATTAACTTTATTATTGATAATCAATATTAACTGTGTGCGTCAGCAGGCATGATTGTATGTAGTGGGCCGCTCTGGCCCAAAATGCAAGCGCCGATTTTTTTTTTTTTTTTTTTGTCCCAGTCCATCCCTGCTGGGAACTACATATCCACTAACCATTCGTCTACAATTCATTCATGTTGTATCGACACAAAACAATTAAGTTAACTTAATTTCTTTACAAATTTTAAAGTGGATTGAATATAAAACAAATAAACTGTCCAAAGAAATGACAAGAATCGAGGTGTTTCAGCTCATCTTAAACAAACAGTTTGAACAAGCAGGAACAATCTTTTTTTTTGTGTAGCTTTCATCTTGCACATGAAATGCAGCCGGACATATGCCAGGCCATGTATTTGCTCTTTCCCAAATATGTAGCCCTGGACACTTATCCCCAATGAGCCTGTGTGGGATATATTTGGGAATTAGACTAGATCTTTCTACAAAATTATGCATGAGAATCAGATTACATACCTCATGCTTTATATTTATGATTCACTGAAAAGAACTGGGGGCAGCACGGTGGCGCAGTGGGTAGCACAATCGCCTCACAGCAAGAAGGTCGCTGGTTCGAGCCCCGGCTGGGTCAGTTGGCATTTCTGAGTCGAGTTTGCATGTTCACCCCGTGTTGGCGTGGGTTTCCTCCGGGTGCTCCGGTTTCCCCCACAATTCCAAAGACATGCGGTACAGGTGAATTGGGTAAGCTAAATTTTCCATAGTGTATGAGTGTGTATGGATGTTTCCCAGTGATGGGTTGCAGCTGGAAGGGCATCCGCTCCGTAAAACATATGCTGGATAAGTTGGCGGTTCATTCCGCTGTGGCGACCCCAGATTAATAAAGGGACTAAGCCAAAAAGAAAATTAATGAATAAAAAGAACTGATTGATTATAATTATTTGTTTGAGAATCACACAACACTGGCAGATTTTCATTGGACTAAAAGTAACTGAAAAATCTTCTAAAAAGCAACTATAAAGCTTCATCACTGAATCAGTAGTGCGGGTTTAAAAATATAATTGCTTCTTGGTTCCCAAGCATATATGAAGCCAGCCCATTGCTTTTTACTAGTCCTAAGAAATCAAATGAAGAGAATGTGTCACAGAACGGCGTTTTATTTCAGGAGTTTATAGTCTCATACCTAATCTAATATAAAGTTCAGCATCTCTGTTTTTATGAGGCAGTTTCTCAAAGATAAATTGTGTTTCCTAAAGCAGCTTCATTATGGTGGGATATTGTCGCAGAACATTTTCAGAAGTCTGCTAATATGATGGCGTACGAGGCCTTTTAAGTGAAGTGTCTTATTTTGCTGATGGATTTAGATTGCGAGCAGCAGCATCCGTCACTGGAGTGTTTCTGTAGATCTGTCCGTCTTTCTCCTCCATGTGGGCTCTCTAAACATCTCTATACCATAATGACATTTGCATACAGATGCTTTCCGCCATCAGCTGAGTCGTGTTAGGCTGCGTTCGTCATTACTGCACAATAGAGCACTACAGGCCCCTGCTCCAGGTGGCCCTTCACTCACACTTTCACTCTTCATTCTTCCTCTGTCCCGTCTGGAGGAGGGAGGCGGGGGGTTTAAGGGGTCTTCGTGATGCTGAGAGAGAGTTGTGTTTCAGAGGGTTTGTGATTTTAGAAGGGGGTTTATAACACCTCAAAAGTCTCCTTCAGTTTTAGTATTGTGTTTAAAGGGATAGCTCACCCAACAATGAAAATTTTGTCATCAAGTCAGATTTGGTTCCTTCAAAACCTATTTGAGATTCTTTCTTAGACTTCCATAGTATTTTTCTTCCTACTATGGAAGTCAATGAATGCCAACAAGCAGCATTCTTCAAAATATTCCTTTTATTTTTTTTTTAAGAAAGAAACTTGAGAAAACCACATGAGGGAGAATAAATGATGAGATCATTTTAATTTTGGTATGAATTGTCCCTTTAAGTTTTTATGTTTTGTTTGTGTAACTCACAAAAGCATTAATGGTTTTATTAAATAAAACCCAATAGCAAAAACTAAAGAAGATAACAAATAAAATGTAAACCTGAACCAACGTTCAAATGAAAACAGAAAAGGTTCATTTAAAAACATCAAACTATTAATAAAAACTGCAGTAAATACGTCATGCAAAATAATGAAAATAAAAGTCAATTAAACACAATAATACATAAACCTTTTTATTAAAATGTTCTAAATAAAAACAAACAAAACAATATTAATCAGTTAAATTAAACGGCTTCAATTGTAACAAAATTAGGTCTGTGTCTTTCAATTGATATCAGCAAACAAATAAAAGTGAATTCAAATTTGTATTGAATTACTTAGGATTCGGATTAAATGTGATGTGTTTTAACTAGTTTAACTATAGAAATAAAACATTAAATATATTTAATTTAAGTAAACTCTTAAATAAATAAATAAACAAACAAACTAACAAACATTTAAATGAGGATTTTTTACCCCTCAAAAATTATTCTCTCTTCATTACACTTCATACAGGCTTGGAACAAGTGAAAGGTGAGTTTCATTTTTGGGTGAACTGTCCCTTTAAGTTCAGTAACTTCAATGGCATTTTTGCTGATCATAAATTTCAAAGATTTCAACTATATTTTAGGAATTATAAATAATCAACCAAGCAAAATAAAAGAAAAACAATGAAAGTTAAAAATAAAGCAAATA
>CAIGQW010000317.1:5651071-5683735 GCA_903798125.1 Danio choprae | reverse complement strand
ATTTTTCAGCTAAAGAATGTTTCATTTATCAAGATGATTAATCATGCTTAAGAAACAATGAATTGAGTCAGACATTTATGTCAATATATGGTATGTAGGAAATATTGTCATTGCTTTGAAATGTGTTTTGATGCATATAATGTTTATTATTCTTTAAGTGTTACATTTCTTAATAAAGCTAAAAGGTCCTGTTTGGCTCAAATGTAAAGAAAAGAGTTTCCTGAGTAATTAAATTACTTATTAAGTAATTAAGCAACTTTCAGACACAGTGATTAAAAAAGTTATTTAAATACAAATTAAATGATGTAATTAGTAATTAATTACTTTTTTGAAGTAACTTACCCAACACTGCTTGTCAAGGTCTTTGAAATGTAAACACACTAAAATGTTAAAGAGCTACTACACACTTACCGCTAACTGAAAGCGTTATCAAATTAGCCATTTGTGTGGAGGATTGTGAATGATCATTGCTCCAATGCATATGCATGGCCACAAAAACCATACATCATGATGCATAGACATCACCAAACTACACGCGCACAAATAAATCAAATTTGAACACCTGCGAGCTTGAAGATAAAATTTGGTTCAAATCTCAGCTCCATTTGCTAGTAGCAAACAAGAATGTCAATGAAACAAATTGACAAAATACCAGGGATTGCTGCAAAATACGGAAGGGATTTCATGAAACGAAAGAAGGGCCGCAGCAGGAAACGTAAATCGATCACAGCTCCATCGTATTGACGAAGCAATTATTTTGCTAAATTTGAAAATCTATGTTTGTTTGTTTTGTGCTGGCCGTGGAAAAGCGGCTCCTGATGAACTATTTAGCAAACAAGCGCAACAAAATAGCAAAAGCTACAAAAGCATCTCTTATTTGACCCCCCTCTATCTGTTCAGCTGCCCCACTCCAGGATGCAATGGCACAGGCCATATCAGTGGCAAATATGCCCGACACAGAAGGTACGACAGATGACATGCCCGTGTGGTGCTTCGTAGCCCTTGATTCACCTCCCTCTGCGGACACGTAGCCTTTCCTGATCCCGACCACCGTAGACTAGATCATCTTAATCTTCATCTCTTTCTCTGATAATGACAACCTCTCTCTCTCTCTCTCTCTGACTCTCCCTCTGCCTAATAGAGGTCTTTAGGCAGGGTATTGATTATTGGAAAGATATTACAGTTATGTTTATTTACATGTGTATACATTCAGGAAGCCATTTGAGAAGCTTCATGTTTATAGATCTATCTCCGCTGCCCCGTGCGATAGCAAGGCTTTCTAGGTGAAGGCTTTATTGAATTCCAGCCTCCACTGCTCCCTCCCTTCTCTCGCTCTCTCTGTTTCTTATTTTATTGTGGTATAATTAAGTGTTCCAGTCAACTGGCTTTGATTTATAAAGGCTTTTAGCCAGCACACTGCCCTCTACAGGTCAATATCCAACATCATTCCATTCCTCATCTGAGTTTCCATACACTCGTCACTCTTAAATATAAAGGTTCCTCACTGGCATTGATGGTTCCATAAAGAGTCATTAAAATCCTAGAACTTTATTTCACAAAAGATTTTTTTAAAGTGGAAAACGTTTCTTTAGATCATTACATTGTTCTTCCCTCTAAGAAATAAATGGTTCAATCATGAACCGTGGACTTCTGTGGGTACCACATATTATCAATTTTACTTTTATACCAAAAGTCATTAGGATATTAAGTGAAACCATATTCCATGAAGATATTTTGTAGCTCTCTTACCATAAGTATATAAAAACTACATTTGTTATTATTAATGTGCATAGCTAAGAACTTTAAATATGATTTTCTCTGTATTTCGATTGTTTTGAACCCTCAGATTTCAAATATTCAAATAGTTGTATCTCGACCATATAATATCTTACCCTAACAAAGTTTACATCAATGGAAAGCTTATTTATTCAGCCTTTATATAATACTTCCATCTCAAATTCCAAAAATTGTCACAAATGTCTCTTCTATGGCATTGCTGGAGAAATCCCTCTTTTGGAACTTTTATTTTTATGAGTGTTTAGCATGCTTGGCTTGCATGTGTGTAGTTTGCATGCTTTTGTTACTGTTTCACTTGTACTACAAAAGTCCCCTATCTTGTATTTCTCATCACATTTTCTCATGTAATCTCATTCTATTTCTTCCACAGTGCTCTGAGTTGCCCATTGGCCAGAAAAAGGCGTCTACAGGAAGCAGAGTCAGAGCAACCCTCCTCCAAGAGGAAGTCTCATCCGCTGAAGTTGGCCATGGATGAAGGTTTTACCGCAGAGAGTGAAGGGAGCGGAGAGGAGACTGAGTTGAGGGAGGAAGAGGAGGAGGAGGTGGAAGATTGTACACAGCAAAAGCTTGGAGATCAAGAGGAAGAGCAGCAAGCAAAGCAGAACACAGAGAGCACCAATACAGAGGAAGAGGGTGATGAGGGTGAGGGCTAAAATAGGCCAAAAATAAATGTGGTTGTTCATTCATTCATTCATTTTATTTTCGGCTTAGTCCCTTTATTAATCTGGGGTCGCCACAGCGGAATGAACCGCTAACTTATCCAGCATATGTTTTACGCAGCAGATGCCCTTCCAGCTGCAACCCATCACTGGGAAACATCCATACATCCCATTCACACTCATACACCACAGACAATTTAGCTTACCCAATTCACCTATAGCGCATGTCTTTGGACTTGTGGGGGAAACCGGAGCACCCGGAGGAAACCCACGCAAACACGGGGAGAACATGCAAACTCCACACAGAAACGCCAACTGACCCAGCCAGGGCTCGAACCAGCGACCTTCTTGCTGTGAGGCAATTGTGCTATCCACTGCGCCACTGTGCTGCCTAAATGTGGTTGTTCATAGACAGAATTTGTATGCAGTGATAGACAATAACATTATTTTAATACTATAATTTTATTTTAAGCACATTTTTCAAATGTATGCATTGTGACATTTTATTAGTTTTAATTTTTTTATTTTGAGAAACTTTTATATCAAAATTTACTTTACATTCCACAACAAAATATCATATTGTTTACAGCTCATTTCATTAAAACATATAGTTTCCTTATTTTATCTCTCTGAGATGCGATAGCAGTGAATGAGAATGAGCTGATTCTGATCTGATTGCATCTGTTTTGGAGTCAACAACTCACAGATACAAAAGGTCCAGTCAGAATGGGTGTCCAGTTTCGATTTACTGATTTAAATTAGTCAGAGCAGATACAGTCAACAATGGACTGGTTTTATACTTTGTACTTTTAAACTTTGACTCAAGTAAAATTCAAAATTAATATTTAATGTTTTTACTGTAATATTTTTTTGTACTTTTTGTATCCAACACTGTTAATTTATGCTGTCTTAAAAAGAACTGCAATCACATTATTGACATATGTATGACAAGTGCTGTACACTCTAGGTAATTTTTCTGTCAGTTGCTATAGTCACTCTCTCAGTTGACTATAAATGCCAGAAAATAAGCTATTGTGTAGTAAGAAAATGAGACTGTGTTCCTGTCAAATGTCAGAAACAAACCCCGGAGTGTATTTACTAATTACCTGACAGTACGAAAGCTATAAAGTTGTCAAAAACAGTTTAGATTATGACAATAAGTCTTTCTTTATGGACCCCACTGAGGGACCCAGAAATATCAAAATATTTTCTTTTGTGTTCCACATAACACAAAACACACTGGTTTGCAGTGATAGAGGGAATTCAATTGACAAATGTTCAATCATGGGTGAACTGATCATTAATATTTAAAGCTGCTTTCTGTAATGCAAATTTAAGACTATATGCAATGAAGAAAGACTAGCATTTTTTCCTAGTCCTCCAAGACACTTTTTATTCAAAAAAGTTAGTTGCTAGTTCTTGATGACATCATCCATACTGTTTAATTCAGCAAGTTATGATTGGTGGACAGCACTCCAGTACATGACAAGAATTTTGCATCAAATTTTGGAACAGTGATTGTCATAACAGACAAAAATATTGTGCATTCTGAACCCAGAACCATAACAGGGTTACTTTGGATACTTGTCCACAGAATTCAGTCCAATCTGCTTTGCTGTATTATGCACAGGACAATAGGAAAATGACACATTTTTTCAAAAATGGTTTTCTTTTTTCTTGTCACACAGAGGAGTGTATCATCATCGAGTCATCCAGCACAGAAAAGCCCAAGCCCTCATCCTCTGAGGATCTCTCCAACTATCAGCACATAGTGGCCAACACAATGACACACCTCAACAACCACAACAATGGTGCCATGTCACCCCAACAACAACAGCCTGTCACCATGGAAACACAAGAAAAAAGTCCTTTTAGGGAGACAGAAGAAGAGAAATATGAAACAGAGGAAACAAGGAGCCAAGTAGGAGTTGTGGTTTGTAAAGAGAATGGAGTTATGGGAAATACAGGTGAGCTGGAAGATGAAGAAGAGGACAGTGAGAGCCAGAAAGAGTCAGACCACCATTATTTCACTGAGGAGATGCAGACGAAACAAGATGATGATGAAGAAGAAGAAGAAGATGATGATGATGATGATGATGATGAGGGGTTGAGGTCTGAGATGCAAAAAGAGGAGACGTACCAGGAGGAGTTTAACAAAATTAAGTGTGAAGAAGAAGAACAAGAAGAAGAAGAGGAGAGAGAAACCGCCCGTTCGGTTATCACTGCCACTCAGGAATCCCACATAAGGGAAGATTATATTTCCCACAAACTAACATTACCACAAAGTTACATCTCCAATAAGGCCTCCACAGCATCAGCTATGCTTATTGATGTCCAGTCTGAGGGGTCGGAGAGGGATGCTGATGTGGATGTTGATGATGATGATGATGATGATGGGGATGACGACAGCTTGTCTCAACGATCAACGGTGGCAGACGAGTCCGAGATGTTCGACATCATGCGGGGAAACCTGGGGTTGCTGGAGCAAGCCATTGCTTTGAAAGCTCAACAGGTCAAAGCTCATCGTGAGCTCAGTCGCATTCCTGAACACCACCGTTTCTTTTCTCTCGACGACCGGGCCGGCAAACACATGGAATATATTCGCAAGAGCTGCTTCGGAAAAGGTAAGAGCTACCAAACATGTATGATTTCTGTGTTGTTTAAGAAATTTTGCCAATGCAAAAGTTTTAGTAATAATTTTGCTATAAAGGTTATTGTTGCACCCATGTGACTATTTAGGCATGCATGTTATTACAGTTAATTTAAATTTACATAAGAAGAAATACTTATGTTATGCAGATTGTTGAATCAGTGCGAAAGAATTTGTAAATATTTTTGTTAATTGTTGCAAAACGCAAATGATACAATTTATGTAAGAATGATTTCATGCAAAAACTACAGATTGTTGCACAACCTCCACCCCATTAGACAGACAACAAAATGGATTTACACATAAATGGATTTATCCAAATCTGTTAAGACACAATTATGTAAACACAGTATTTTTAGGCAAATCATATTCAGCTTATATAAGAATGCATATTGCAGCTTGAAAAATGTTGCATTAAAATGAGAATTTACATTACGGTTGTATGAATTACATGCTGTGTTTAATCAAACACTGTTGATTTAGGAATTTTTGTCCTCACAAAGTCCATACATGGTCTCTAAACTATTTCTTCTCATTAGTTGTCACATCTATATAAAAATGTACACAATTGTTTAATGTTCGGAAATACGTCCCACTCGCGTTTAAAGACTGAATATATATAAAGTACACACACACACACACACACACACACACACACTCCAATGCAAGAAGCCATTTCATAAGTGCACTCAAAGTGCTATTTAAACATTGCACATATGCAGTTTTCAACCCACCCTACACAAGTGCTCAAATATCAACAAATTCTCATAAATAAACACCCACACATGATTAATCAGAAAGAAGATTAAAATGGCAAGCTCTCGCTCAGGCAAAGAACTGCAAGATTAATAATGGGGGAAGCAATCTGGAGAGTATAAATGGGTCAAATGAATTGGTTTCCATAGATAAACTCCAGCCTTAGTCTATAATTACGGAAGCACTTAGAAAGAGAGAGAGAGAGTGAGAGAGTTGAAGGGGAGAGAGGGTGTGTGTAATTAGATTGGTTTGGCACGTGTTTATTTGTTTATTGGTTTTGTTTGTGGTGTTGTTCTGCTCTCGGTTGGCACTGTGCCCGGTCCGTGTGGCGCTGGATTCAGCTGAGCGCTCGGTAGGGCTCCACACCCCCTCTATAACTGGCCTCCTCATGCTCCGACCAGTTTTAATTAGGAGGTGCATGTCTCGTTAACATTTCAACATTTAATTAAGGAGCCACTGAAGCGCACATGCAAGCTCTTTCTCTCTTAACGTCTCTCACTTTCTTTCGCTTTCCCTTTCTTTCTCTCTCTCCCACTTTTTTTCATGTTTTTCAGTTTTCCCTTTGTCCTTTTGCCTTCTTTCATTTACCTTGGACCTCACACACTCTTTCTCACTTTCTCCTCCTGTATAATATGGAGATGTGCTTTGCCAATGGTAAAGTCTGTTTAATGAGCTCCATTTTTCAGTAGATAGTCCAATAAACCCCAGCGCACCCTCACTGAAGATAATAATCCTGTATGGAAACATCCACCTGCCCGCACACATAATGACCATAATTATCACCATAAATGTGCCCTCTCATGGGTCCAGAGGCAACTTCCAGAGAGCATGAAACTGGAGTGCGTGTTTATGTCTAATGTGTGTGGTAATATGCACGTCTTTTGTACATTTCTGTCCTGACAGAAGTGATAATGTCTTCAGATAAGGCTTGACTGACTGGTGTTTTGTTGCCTACAGAGAGTTCTAGATCAGAGAAGCGAGAGATCAAATGCCCAACCCCTGGGTGTGATGGAACAGGTCACGTGACCGGACTCTATCCCCACCACCGCAGTCTGTCAGGCTGCCCACACAAAGATCGGATCCCTCCTGAGAGTGAGTCAACATCAAACTACAGACACATCTTTTGATTGTGTGATAATTCACAGCAGAAAAGACAAACCGTGTCTTCAACATGTACTTTAGATGTGTATTATTATGTATTTCCTTTCAGAAAGCTGTCAAAATTTATGGTAGTGTTTTTGGGTCATTCCATTGGCTGACTCATTGCTTTCTGTTCTTTCTTGGTTTGTAATCAGTTTTGGCCATGCATGAAAATGTCTTGAAGTGCCCAACGCCGGGATGCACTGGTCAGGGTCATGTCAACAGCAACCGCAACACACACCGCAGGTACAGAGTCTCTTTTTTTAAGAATAGATTTCCTTTCGGTGACCACATGGTAGATTCCCAAACCTTTCTGAGTACATTTGGTACACATGATGACTTTTCTTCACACATATCTTTTCTGTTATTTTCCTATTGTGAAGACAAAATTCAGTCATCTGTAGACAATTTTCCCCACTATAAAGATCCTTGGAAATGTTCAATGAAAGCATTGATCTCACAAAAAATATTTGCCTCACTCATTCTGTCACGTTTTCTCCTCTATTAGTTTGTCCGGATGTCCCATCGCTGCTGCTGAAAAGCTCTCAAAGAGTCATGACAAGCAACATCTGCCCCAGCCAATGGGCGAGCACATCAAGGACAGCCCGAACTCTGACCGTGTACTCAGGTGAGCTTTAAACCCTAACAAAACAAAGTCAGGAACTGAAAACATCAGCATTTATCCCTATTTATCCCAGCAACTGCAAACTTGCCCCGTGTTCAGCCTCTCCTGTCCTTCAACTTCTATGTCAGCAGTATGTGTCCATCAAATGTACCTGCTGTGGTTGGTTAGCACAGCTGTCAGTCACTGCAGGACTAAACTCACTTACCGCAGCACGATTGGTCAGGCTCTTCAGCATGTCGGCCCTTCCTTTCCTTTGCCCTTCTAATAGAGCACAGCCTGCCATTTCATGCTGGGATCGGGCCTCAAACCTGCTAGTCTAATTACACCACTGATAAGCTAATTATGGGACTTACAGGGCATGGAGTATTGGAAAAATAATTACTTTCCTTCAGGAAGCATGTCTGTGGTCAGACAAAGCAATGCGGATTATGAAAATAATAAGCAGTCCTCTCTTATTAGTGTTATTCTGATTTAAATGAGCGTCAGTTCGTTGAGAAAGCCCATTAAGGGAAGATGTCGACAATGAGAAGTCACCAGAGAGACCTCTGGCAGCTCCGCATGTCACCCTTGCTAATGGGATGCAGTGACTAATGAAGAGACAGGAAGCAGAGGCTAATATACTTTACATGCCATTGTCACGCAGATCATAACACACGTAGGTGTGTGCGTGCATGTTTTCCTTCAAACGATTTCTGGTTTACGCCTGAAATCTGCTAATGATGTTAAATACAGAACACAGTGTCATAGTCCACAATGACACACGCCCACGTGCTAGCATTTTTTAGCTTGTTTCCAAATCCTAGCTAGCAGCCCACTGCCTGCTTCTAAAAGATCCTAACTATTAATTCATTAATTTACAACAGCAAACATACTTGACTTGCAATTGATTTTAGTGGAGATTGTCCAAGAAAAGTAGTTATGCAAGACCGATTTAAATAAGAGAAATTCTTAAATGTAAAAAATCTGTTTGTTGTACTCACATTTCATATCAGCAACAGATTAGACATGGACCATTTCACAAATGTAGTCTTTTTAAAGAGAACTAGTATTAAAAGTGCTTATTTTTCATGTAGATCCAGTCAATGTTCATGTGCCATCCCAAGCACTCATCTAAACTACTGTTTCAAATTACTACCAGTGCTTCTAATGGCAACTTCATTTACTCAATGACCAGTTGTTGACTGGTTCTTTTATTAGGAAGGTGAGAATTATTTAACTGTGAGTTGCTCTGTTCAATTCAAAGTTAAAATTGGTGAACAAGTAAAAGGTCAATATTGTTACAACTACACAGAATACACAAACACTACTCTAACAACATTTCATGATATTTCTTACCATTGTAATGCATTCTGGGGTTGCTTTTTCTCTGAAAGATGCGCAAAGCTGCCTTAGTATCAGACCGTAATGCAATATATTGAGCTGCAGAATTAAGTTGACTTCTTTTTTAACACGTCAGGAGCATCTACAACATATTAAAATGCTGCTTCAGGAGGTGGCTCACTAGGTTCTGGAATATGCCAAATGTCTTTTCAGAGTTTTTCTTCAGAACAGAGAAAGGGCCGCAAGGGCTCACGGTTCTTGAGGAAAAGGAGTCGGTTTTAGGGCTTCAATTCCATGCTATATGATATGCTAATGTGCTCAGTGCTGATAAGACACTATTTAATCCTCTTCTCCTTCAGTCAGCCTGCTTTAAAACCTCTCTTTCTCACTCTCTCTCCCTTTCCCATTTACTCTTTTACCGGCTATTTATCTGTGGGACTTTTCCTTCCTTTTTCTTTTTCACTGTATCTCTGGCTCATTGTCAGTCTTTCAATTCCGCTTCTCTTCTGCTGTCTAATTCCAGCCCACTCTTTCACTCTTGATCTTTTATGCTCACTTACACTTATCCTTTTATGCTTCTTTTTTTCTTCACTGCAGGGATATTGATTCTTTTGTAGAGGAAAAATGACGGAACCTTCTCTCTCTCGCTCTCTCCCTTGCTACCCTTTTTTTAGGCCCATGTGTTTTGTGAAGCAGTTGGAGATTCCGCCGCATGGCAGCTACAGGCCCAGCCTCGTCCCCGCCACGCCACGCGCTAATCTGGCCAAGGAGCTGGAGAAGTACTCCAAGGTGTCCTTCGATTATGCAAGCTTCGACGTGCAGGTGTTCGGCAAGCGCATGCTCGCCCCAAAGATGCACACCAGCGAAACTTCACCCAAAGCCTTCAAATGTGAGCTGGATTAGTCACGCTTTTTGAATGCTATGTATAATACACTCCTAGCATTGCAAAATTGTGTATAAATGGTGTACTTTGTGAATAGTCCAGCAAAGGTTCACAATTCTTTATTGTCATACAGCAAGGTTAGCGGTAAGTGACTGCAGGATCTTTAGTATTAACTCTATTCTCTTTTGCCCACAGCCAAACCTCCATTCCCCAGAGTCTCCTCCCCAAGTCCCAGCCTGCACGGTGTTTATGGAAAAAGCTCCTCCAGTGGCTATGATTATTCCCATGATGCCGAAGCTGCCCACATGGCTGCCACAGCGATCCTCAACCTGTCCACACGCTGCTGGGAGAGACCAGAGAACCTCAGCATCAGACACCAAGATAAGGTACAGACAGAGCTGGCACACACAAAGACAAGTTGCATAGAGCCCCCTTGCTCTTAAAGTTTATATACTGTACCAATAATGCATGTGCAAGAGAGAGAGACAAAGGAACGCTGTGCCACATTCTGTTCTATTGCTTTAAAGCAATGTGCTGTTGTTCTCCCTATATAAACTCCTAACCACCATCATGTGACGTCAATATGGTTGTCAAACTTACGCGATACTGATAAATAAATGCTGTTCCCTGGTTCCCTGGCTGTATATGCGATGTGAGAAGGAGTGAAACACAGACAAGTATAGGCAACTTTGGGCCTTTGGTGTGCACTTAAATGCATTCAAAAATGTCTGAATAATTAAATGCTTGTTAGTATCTGTGCATTTGGTCTTAAAGTGACACGACCATGTATTATCAAACAAACAAGATAATCAAAAAATGAGAGATTCATTCACTGCTCATCACCTTAATAAAAGAAATCTGTGTACATACTGTGAAGAAAAGTGTGAAAAAATTTAATTACTTGATTCAATTTCTAGATTTATGATCTTTACCTTTTTATATTTAACATTTTTTAAATGTTATATTATGGTAATATTATGGTTTAATATTATTATTGTTAATAAAACATGTTTTTTAGTCAGAGTTCATTATATTATATGTTAGGCTTTTATAGCTTAAGGTCTTTGGTACATTAAAAATCTACATTGTGTACAGTCAATCATGGTACAATGAACTGTTTCAGATCAGCTGGTTTGTGACAAGTATTGTTTACTTCTTATGATACTTGATTGTTTATTTACAAAAAGCATAACTTACCAATAAATAACTGGCAAATATTAGCCTGCACAGAGATACAGCCAATAATTTAAGCCTATTGTTAGCTAGTTGCCAACTAAAATAGTAATAAATTTTCCTTCAGCTTAGTCCTTTATTTATCAGGGGTCACCACAGCGGAATGAACTGCCAACTATTCCGACATACGTTTTCTGCAGTGGATGCCCTTCCAGCCGCAACCCAGCACTGGGAAACACCCATACACTCTTGCATTCACACACATACTCATACACTACGGCCAATTTAGTTAGGACAGTGGGGGAAACCGGAGCACCCAAAGAAAACCCACACAAACACAGGGAGCAACTAAAATATTGATGCTGATAACTAAATAAACAAATATGTAGCTTAGCTGTTTTCATAATATAGCAGCTATTAGCTAACAAGCTAATTTTTCTGACTTCCAAAAACTTGTCTTGCAAACAAACTAGCAATAATCATACATGATCTCTAATGAGGCTAGCAATTTATTTAAGCAATTTGGATCATTTGGATGTTTCGTTGCAACGAACCGACTCGGATGACAACTCACAAATTCATCTTTGATCTGAGTCTTTGATCAACAGTGTTCTCAGAAGTCCCTATGAAGAATTTCACATCTTTCTGTAGTGAAATAAAATGCAGCAAATGATTTATTTATTTAAATTAGGGTATTTTATAGTTTTATTATCTAAATTTAGTTTAGTTTGGGTTCAAGTGCAATCCTGTCACCCAATCAAGATTGTTTCTGTTGTGTCGCAATGAATACTGCTTTAATCTACTATAAATTATTTAGCGTTAATTTTGCAAGTAGATTAGCAAGCTTGGCTTCAAAATGTTTCCACAGCATTGCTAACCACACACATCATGCAGAGATGTTCAGTAGCAAATAATAACCATTTACAATGGTAAACATCCATTAACTGAAGAAGGTCTGTCTGCGCACAGTTGATCTTCAGCAGAGTTTTTATCAGATGAATGTAGCGATAGTGTGAATGCGTTTGCTTGCTGTTGAGATCTTATTGCGTCATCTCCCCTCCCTTTCATCTGTTCCTCCGTTCGTTTCATCCTTGTCTCCTCTTCATGTTGTTATTCCATTAAGTTGATAGTGAGCTCCCTAGATAGGGCAGGACCAGGTGCTCCGTGTTTTTTTATTTAATATTTCCATGGCTAACGCTAATGAGGACATTTTGCTCTTTTTTTCATTCACTGTTTCCTCTCTTTATTTTTTTCATTCTTTTCTTTCCTTGTCCCTGCTCACACCCAAAAATACAATCTAACCGCCTTCTGCCCCCCTTCTCCATCTGAGAACTCTGGGGTCTCGACTGTAATTGGAGAAGCTCTGTCCTCGATATTGTGATTTTTTTTAAAAAGCTTTCTCCTCAGCCCAGGGAGTGACTACTTCATCATTTTTCGATTTCCTGACATGTTTTTAGCAGAAGGGGATAAAAGGGGAAGATTAATGGGCAGAAAGGCCCAATGGCTCAACACTAATCAGACTGGGACTGCTCTGGGATCAGTGCCTACTGTGTGTGCACATCTCCAATTTCATATGCACATACTGTACATACAAAAAAAAAATCGATAAAATCGGTACTAATCCATGCATCATCTATTAGCATACATCTGCATACACAGTGTGTTACAATAAAATGTAATGAATGTGTTTTAAAATATAGATTTGTTGTTAGATATTTATTAGATAATTAACTTCACAGCAGCACCTTGGCAACTACACACAATATCCTACCACTGTGCTAAAGCAAAAATATACATAACACAACGACAAAGCATTGGCAATAAATTTTAAGACCCTAGCAACTACAAAACCATGTGCTAAAAATATAGATGGTAAATGTCGTAACAATGCATTGACAACTACTTACAACATCCCAGGATTGTTCATACAAGAATTCTGTAAAAAAAAAACATAAACATAATAAGAATAGTCTGTAATTATATGAATTTTCTGTAATTATATTCATTTCATCACATCTTCACCAATTACACCCAAGCAACCACATAGCAACATATTGGCATTGTAAACAGTTGGCAGTGTGCAGATATTTCTGTAATCGTCAGTGTTGGGAAGGTTACTTTGGAAATGTAATAGGTTACAAATTACATGCTATCCTATATAAAATGTAATTAATGTAACCATTTCAATTATTCATTAACCTTAAAGTAAATTAATGTATGATACTTTTTGATTTCCTAATTATCTAAAAAGTATTGTCAATTGTTAATCATTTAAGGTGGCATGGTGGCCCAGTGGTTAGCACTGTCACCTCACAGCAAGAAGGTCACTGGTTCAAGTCCCAGCTGGGCCTGTTGGCATTTCTGGACTGTGGAGTTTGCATGTTTTCTCTGTGTTCATAGATTTCCTCTGTGTGCTCTGGTTTCCCCCACAGTCCAAAGACATTCGGTATAGGTAAAGAATTGGGTAAACTAAACAACTAAAACTATGGGTGTTTCCCATTACTGGGTTGTAGCTGGAAGGGCATCGGCTGCGTAAAACATATGCCAGAATAGTTGGTGGTTCATTCCGCTATGGTGACCAAATGTTGAATCAGGGGCTAAGCCGAAGGAAAATGAATGAATGAAAAAGGGGCTGCAGCCCAGAAACCACTATGTTGGAAAAACTTAAGATTAGATGGGATTTTGTTTAAGGTTAGATGGGATAGAGCTGTGGCTACTGAGCATGCGCACATCAGTATAGCATAAATTTGATTACACTGTACAACAATAACTACTGTTTTTGCATTATTGCAAGGGGGTAGATTTATAATAGATGGTTAATGTAAGGGGTAGGTTAAAGGTTGGGGTAGGTGTAGATGTTTATTAAACAAAATAGGATTGACTTTGTGTCATGTATAAGACATTACTTAAATCTATCAAAAGCCCCAGGAAGTTTGTACAGCCCACTTGGAACTCAAGTCCCAGCCATTTAGTGTTGACATGCCTATTTAGAGCTGTCTCCAACCCCTGCCTAACTCAACCAGGCCAGGTTAACTTTACAGTAATACTAAATACTGATTACAGTCAAACTTTTAAAATCCCTCATCACTTCAATTAAGATTATAATTGTTACATTTTAAAGCAGACCCACCGATGAATCTGACTATAGCACCTCTTTCTAGGTTAAGTACAGATTTAGAAGTAGCAACTATGATGCTGTTTTTTTTTTTTAATCAATTGCATAGCTATGGCAACCACCCATAGCATACAATTTTTGGCTAAAAGTAAAGCTCTGTAATAATATGCCATTTTGACACATCATTGTGATTATAACCCCATTTTTGAATTATTAATGCAACATATTTTGTTTTTTCTTGTTTAAGAGTATGGAAATTGAGGTTGATGAGAATGGCACCTTGGACCTAAGCATGAAGAAGCCTATAAAGAGAGAAGTGGGCATGTCGTGCACCAGCCCTGAAGTGCGTTCCCCCGATCTGTCTTCATCATCTTCGTCATCATCCACATCTCTTCACCATGGCAACAGCAGCATCTCGCCCCACTCTTTGCACACCTATAAACAAGAGGAATGGGAGGGGCCTCTGGACTACACTAAACCCAATCGACAGAGAGAGGAGGAGCTAGAAGAGGTACACCATTTTCCATGTCCTGTTACATTAGGAAATGCAGATGCTGTGCCAACTGATTTAATATACTTTCCATCTTTGAACAGATGGACCACAGTGCTCCGTCTTTTGCCTCCTCTGACCCTGAAGACTGCGACATGATGCAAGATGGCCTAGAGGACAGGAAGTACCCTGGAGAGGTTACAACCCCCAGCTTTAAGGTCAGGTTCCAGCCCAAGGACAACAAGAAAGACCTCCTAATGTAAGTTCGGATGCATTTCTGTGCACATAATCAGCAATCAGCAAAATACAATAGTTTCACTCAGTCAGGCTTTTGTTTTGTCCCATGCAGGTGTCCCACTCCGGGTTGTGATGGCAGCGGACACATCACCGGAAACTATGCATCCCATCGCAGGTACATGGTGTTCAGGGGTCAGCTCTCTGTCCTTCTTTACTCTAAGAGGGGAAACATGAAATAAAACAAGACATTGCATAGATGTTATCTTGCTCTTGCTTAACTCTCGCCTGCTCTTTGCTTGTTACACTGATGGGGACGTTCTGGGTTCTTTCGCTTTATCTTCTACTTTCTCTTTCGCCCTTGATTCTTTTTAACGTTTTTAGCCTGTCTGGGTGTCCTCTTGCTGATAAGAGTCTTCGGTCCCTCATGGCAGCACACACAGCTGAACTCAAGTATGTCTGCTCTATTTCTGCTCTTGTTCTTTATTCTTGTTCACTTGGGTCTGCCTTGCTAAATGCTGCTTGTACTCTATTCTTTGGATGTTCTCTACCATTTTCTTTAAAAAGAAAATGTTCAGCGTTTCCTAAATGCCTTCCTCGTATGCTATTGCTTGGTCAAGCAAATATATACTATGGTTCAAATGTTTAGGGTTAATTTTTAAAGGCATATTATAGGTATTATAACCCATAACATTTAACATTTGACTTCACTGTCCTAGATGTCCAACTCCAGGATGTGATGGTTCAGGTCATATCACTGGCAACTACTCGTCTCACAGAAGGTATGGCCCATTGAACCCTGCCTCCATGTCATACTTATCAAAAACATACACAGGACAGAGAAGTTTAGTGATAGCTGTATATTAGACACACACATGTATTCAACACTTCATTTATTAACCGTCCCCATTACTGAACAATATTTTAGATAGGAAACAGACCCCAGATCCTGTGCAGTTTTCTTAATGCACAAAATGGCAGCATCTCTTTTTATCTAAAAGCTTGCTACGGTCACAGTTTTCTAACCAGGCACGAGACATCAATACAAAACGTCTTCCATGTAAGTTGGTGCTAAAAGATATTTCATAGGTTCTATCTTTAACATTGCATTCAGTAGCTCACACACTCATTGGTCCAAAAAACTTTTACTGTTAAGGGGATTTGGGTAAATTGGCCACTTTTTGTAATCAATAAAAAATGTGCTAATTTACCCAAGTTCAGCTTATATTACACATCAAATATATTCCAATTGGCTATGATTTGGTCACATCAAGTAGCATTTCACTTTTAGTAAAAATTGTTTAAAACCCGTTGCACCGTGCCTGGTTAGGATATGGTGTATGCTTGCATCTTTATTAATAGTCTTTGAGTTTGGTTTCTCCTACATTGCTTTGGGTCAGTTGTGCTGGATCCTTATTGTTCTGCGTTTCTGGCGCCTCTGATCATGAGCTGCATACTCTCTATTTTCAGTTTGTCTGGGTGTCCACGGGCCAAGAAAGGTGGAATAAAAACAACTCCCATCAAGGACGACAAGGAGGACTCCGAGCTCTTAAAGTTCGTAATGCATAGAAAGCCAAAGGCTTTTCCCCCTTTTCCTTTACGCTAAGAAAACCCACATTTTAGGCGGGAATATTGTAGGGGAATGATCAAATGTTGGATAATAGTTTTGTCCAACCACACTCATTTAACAACAGTGTAAAGCAGTTTAGAATCCCCCTCTTCATTCAGGTGAAAGTGATTTAATCAAACATTGTGATAAGAACCACTTGTGATCTCAGATACTGCTTGTGCTCTACTTTGTTAAATATCACCTTGGCAACTATCCACATAACTAGCTCATACGTGAGTTTGTGAGTCAGTGCATTAAGAACCACATGGCCATTTACTTCTAGTAATACTCAAATTTCTTTGGGACAAGGCCTTGTGTGTTTTATCCCATTGTAAAACTTCTAAAAGCAAGAAAACAAAGACGCCGTGTTACACTGCTGAGGATATAAAAACTGTGAACAATATATTACAGCACAGATGGCTCATGGGGTATTAAAATATTGTGCATGTTTTCTTAGTAAGTCATCTGCAGTGCAATGTGTGGGTTTTTGTCTTCTTGTTTTCTGTGACTGCCAAGCGCAGGAGCTTTTTATCCATATAATTCCACTCCAGTCAATGAGCAGCCGGCATATGGCGGCACTCAAGCTCCCCAATGTGTAAAAATCTTCTTTTTCAGCTTATTTCAATGTTGTAATATTCACAGTCACTGTTGGGCAAAGTATGTAGCTAAATATAGTCCTCTTTACAAAAGTGAATAGAGACTCGAGTGAGACAGAGAGTAAACAGATAGGAACTGAAGTAAAAAAAAAAAACAACAAGGTGATATTTCTAAATGGATAAATGCTCTTATGAAATCTAACCAAACTCATAGGTTTTACCATCATCTCTTACTTTCCCTCACAGATGCCCAGTGCCAGGTTGTGACAGCCTGGGCCACATCAGTGGGAAGTATGCCACTCACCGCAGTGCATATGGATGCCCGCTGGCTGCCAGGCGGCAGAAGGAAGGTTTGTTGAACGGCTCTCCATTCTCTTGGAAGGCGTTTAAGACAGAAGGCCCCACCTGTCCCACACCAGGATGTGATGGATCGGGACACGCCAACGGCAGCTTCCTCACCCATCGCAGGTACTTTAAAAGATGAAATATAGGTTTGAGTGCTGCATGACATTTAGAACTAGTGGCATGACTTTGATCTGGAAAACCTGTTTGCAAACAGTTTTTTTTTTATTCACACATGCAAATGAGCTACATTTTTGTGGAGGGTGTCAGTAGTGTAGCAATGCAGCATGGTTAACTACTGAGGTCAATTTTAAACTATATTGGTGAATGCAACAAATTTCTCTGTTCCTAGTTCAACTAGTTAAAATTGTCATCATTTACTTCCTCTTGTTTTATTCCAAAGCCATTTTAGATAACCTTCCAAACACAAATTAAGTTTTTTTTTATCAGCACGGAGCACATCACATATGATAAACACTGAAGCTTGAACATGTTAACGTGATGATTCTGTGTTTGCGTGAAGCACTCAAATAAAGTGATCATACCTCTTCACAATACTTTTTTTAGGTGAGCTATGCTCTTAATAGCAAAGAAATTACATACTTTACGTTTAGGTTTAAGGTTATTGGCCAAGTCTGAGTCATTATGGGACTGCTCATGAAGCAATTGTGCTGTTAAGTTTTGTGATGATTGATGATGAATCGATTGTGTTTGCCCCCAGTCTCTCCGGCTGCCCCAGAGCCTCCCTCAACAAGAAGAAAGCCAAGTTCCCTGGAGAAGAGCACCTCAGCACTAAGTTCAGAGCCAGCGATGGTGAGACAATCGCACACTTTCCCTCCATCATTTTTTCTAGTGTCATGTTTTGTGGACACTCAAGATGACAACTTTTCTCTTTCTCTTTACAGTGTTAGACAATGATGAAGATATCAAGCAACTTAACAAAGAAATCAATGAGCTCAATGAATCCAACAATGAGATGGAGGCTGATATGGTCAACCTTCAAACACAGGTTAGCCACACGTCTTCTAAAAATGTAGATTTGTCATAAGAATACATTTTAAAATATATAAATATTAATAATAATAAAAAACAGCCATGAAAACTATAAGATTTTGATAACCCAAATGTTTCAGACTCTAAATTGTTGCTCAGATGTTCCAAGTGATACCATGGTGCAACAAAATGTCTATCAATTTAACTAGCTGACTAGCTATCAAATTTAAATCTGCACTGCACAAAAAGAAGTTTAGCCAGTTGAAACATGCTACAAACATGCATTGTCAAAAGAAAGTGCCAAGTTAGAATCATCTGTTTTTGTGGCTATTCAGATCACATCCATGGAGAAGAACCTGAAGAACATAGAGCAGGAGAATAAGATGATTGAAGAACAGAATGAGGCATTGTTTATGGAGCTTTCTGGACTCAGTCAAGCTCTGATACGAAGCCTGGCCAACATCCGCCTGCCTCACATGGTGAGTTAAACAGCAGCTCCCATAACTTCACTCAGTACCATTTCTCGGCATAACCAAACTAGTCAGTCAATAATGAGGACACTAAAGTCCACTGCCTCTAGCATCTGACAACATAGCAGAGAAAACTAGACAACTTCAAGCTGTTGTGGTCGTGCCGTGACAGCAGTCAAGTCCATTGTAGACAATACAGTTTGTCAAGCAATTAATGATATTATTGCTAACACTCATTGAAAAATACATTTGCATCATCTGTATTAAATAGAAAATGATGATTTCCTCTGATGTTAAAGTGAATAAAATAACCTTAAAGGCAGCCTTTGTTCTCAAAGCAAACACAGCAGAATATATGGGAGGGGGAGCCTTAGAATATTTCTAAACTTTTAGCATTTTTGCCCCATTTGAATTTGTCAGTTTATTTATTACACAGTTATCTAAAGAATAAAACAATGTAGATTACAAAAAAGGGTGTTTTATTTCTTCATGTTTTTGGGGGGGACAACCCTCAGACAGAGGTTGTCTTGTCCCACTGACTCTGCTGGGGTACTTAAAAAGCCAAAAAGTCTAGAAACGTCTCTGACTTTACTCTCCTACAAGAACCCTTTTAAAACCTTTTCAAAAATGCCATTTCAATTTGCATTGCAGCAGGAGCCAATCACAGAGCAGAATTTCGAGAGCTACGTGAGCACCCTGACTGACATGTACACCAATAAGGACTGCTACCAGAACCCAGAGAACAAGGCCCTTCTGGAGACCATCAACAAGGCTGTGAAAGGCATTAAGGTCTGACTAAGCCAAAAGACAAGGATGAGAAACAGAAGTATGGAAGAGAAATAGAAACATGGAGCCATGGGAAGAGATACAAATGACACACAATAAGGGCATTCAGGTTTTTTTGAACAACAATCGAAACCTTCATCCCAGGGAGCATTCTGTGAGTTCAAAAAGAGGTATATAATATATATTACTATAAGGACCAAAATCCACAAAAGCTGCTGGATTGAAAGGTGAAGATGGAACCAAATCCTTTATTTGCAAAGAAGAGGAGAGACGCAAACCTAATTTTCTTTACAGTTTCTGTTGGTTTTATATTCAAATGGTGAGACGTTTTGGAAGAAGAAGAAGAAGCTTGGAGTGGAACTTCCAGAAGATGTGCAGGCAGCCCAGGCTTTAGGTGAAAGAGAGTGAGGACGCTCCAAAACAACACGTGTTGCTCCAAATACAAGTGATCCCTACATGAGCCCCGGAAGAACAGACATATGCAGTATTTCCTCATCTCTCCCCGAAGAAAATGAAAGAGTTTTTGAGTCGTGGGGAAAGAGAGGATGCTGTACTGGCATACAAAGTGAGCGAAATGCGTGTGCAACTTTATCGGTGCCATGCGGTTAACTCTGTAAATTTCACCTGTTGAAACACTACTTTATCTATTGGTTGGTTTTGTTTTAGAGCTTTACACAGGCGCATTAGCTCACTCTCCTTCATTTGTAGTACTTACACTGTAGGTATATTTACCCAGCATAGTCATATCTATTACATATGAACAATGAGTTGCACTTCATTTCAGTCCATTCAACATCAGACAAGATGTTGGTTTGTCACTGATCTATTAATTATTCGAAAATGTCCAGACGCTACTGTAATTTATTTATATTTTGCTTTAATTTAACTGTACTATTTATTTAAATTCTGCTATTTAAAGATTTGAAGCCCTTTTGTTTATTAAAATGTTACCGGGAACTTGCCACATCGATATTTGGAAAGAGAGAAAACAAAACGTACCACTAATTTTTATAAATTCTTTTCCTTTAAAGATAGAGTTTTTAAACATTTTTAAGTGCAAATATTTTTAACCAACGTTTTGATAATTTTGTACATTTTAGTTCTCTCTACCTGTACTCTGTCTCTAGCAGTTTATTTCATTTTATTTATTTGATTTGAATTTCCAACACAGCTGAAGGAGAAATATCATCTCTATTTATTATTTATTTAATATTTATGATGAAATTATGAACTGTGATACGGTTGTAATGTATATTTATTTTGTAACGTCTCTGTGTGTTTGTGAAGTCTTAGTAGTCTTGAAGAAGAACCTTTGGAGATATAAAAATAAAGACAAAAAAACATGTTTTGGACTACAGAATAAAATATTATCGAGGGTTTTCCTTATACCAGCATTACTTCCAATAGGAATGTAAAGAGAAAAAAAGCAATTCCAGTACTGTGGAAACCTACAGCTTTGACTCTTGTCCCGTCTGTCTTGACAGGAAGAAGACGTTCCTCTGGATCTTCTTGTGCTTGTGTTTTTTTTTGGGGGGGTGGGTGTTTGGATTTTTTATACCTCCTCAAGCTCAGTAGTGGCCAAAAACTGTTCCCCTGAACAATCCTAATGAATTGCAAATGGATTATTTTTGTTTTCTTGCTAATCTTATCTTTATTGGACAATGGGAAGTGGGCGGTTATTGCAGTGCGGGCACAGGAGACGAATACCAACCATCCTGACGAAAACTCTTAAACCACAATGTCCTTACTCGACTAGTATCAAACAAGCATACACCCGTGTAGCCTTATACTAGATTTTTATTTCTTCGATGCACAAAGTGCCACTGACCTGTGCTTTCGTTACCAACTCCGCCCATTCAGCAACCACACTACCCTCGGGTCATGTGACTGTGGCATAAGTGGGGATTGTTACAGATGCCTTTATTCCTTTGCCGTAATGGCCATACCTACACAATATATTCATTCTGTATTTAAAAGAAAGAAAAAAAAGATGACAAAAAACTATATATAGTATATAAACATACATATATTTTTACAGTGTAATTGTTAACTCTTTTTCTCTTATAATAGCTAAACAGAAACAATATCTTTCCAAAAGCTGTGAGTACTACTATCCATAGAAGAATAAATAATATAAAAAAAACAGACCCAGTTTACTGTGGTTGCAGGATATGATGTGTTTTATAATATGTAAACGTACGTTTCTAAAGCAAAGAATACAAGGGTGTTTGTAGAATTTTTCCTATTTTCTGGTCCAAACTCGCCGGGCCTCTGTATGTATTTCAGCCGCATTAATGGGACAATGGTTGACAGATTAGTCTTAGGCTGTAATCGTTTAGACACATTGTAGTGTGCTGAAAGTTCTCCTCGGTGGATCTGTCTGTAGTATTGTACGGTGTTGTGCAGTTCTGGTGGGACACGCCAACCCGATCTCACAGGAAAATGTAACTATTTGCCGAATTGGTGACTAATTTGGATAAGATCATTTGTCGAAAACTAAATTATGTTTTGAAAAAGTAAACATATCACTGAACAAACTAGACACTAATCCACAAGAGCACGATAGTTAGGAAATGAGATTGTGTTGGACACGCCACACTGATGATACGTGTGTAAAATGCCAATCATCGCAATGACATCTGTATGACTCATAATAGCGAGTTGTGAAATGAACATTGTCCCTCTATTCAGCCAGTCATTTCGTTAAATAGTACACAGCGGTCATGTTGTTCATTTGCTATTATGGCAGCAATATCGTGATGGACAGAACATTTGTGCACTTTTCAAAAATCTTGAATGCCAACTAATGACCTTTCAACTAAAAGGTTTTTCTTCATGTGCGAGCAAGTGTGTGTGTATGGGTGAGTGTTAGCAGAATATTTTTTTATTTTTTTAAATTTTGAAAAAAAGGTACTATTCATTGCACCAACAGCATTGGGATAAAATATCGCAAATGTCTCTGACTTGTTTGTTGTTGTTTAATGTGAATCTGTATCCTGTCTGAAATGTCGAATGCCCTTTGACTGAAGTTTTTCTGACATGTTTTTGCCTTGTCACCGATATGAAACAGCCCTTATACATTCAAAATATCAGCTCTGTTGGCTACAAGCCCTTCGTTAAAACTGGGGAAAAAAAAAAAAACGATGTGAAATGTGTCTGAGCGTTTGCACTGAGATTGTCATTGGCGTGCCCTCACACACAGAGAAAACGAAGAAGACGCTAGTTGCATAAATCTTTGTCCATTTCCACAGAATGTCAGATCCTCTGCCGGCCTCATTCGCCTCGTTCTGTGTAACCTTTCCGCAGGAAAGATGTGTGCGTTGCATTTCAATACCACAGCATTTGGTTTTGCTTTAAGAGGACCTTGTCTATCTGTAATGGCAGAATTTTCATTAGAGTTCTTCCTTCTATTAAATTGTGTAGAGGGAACACTCACTACAGATGTCATATTGTCTTATTACGATGGGAGAAACATTTCTATCTGCTTATTACTACTGACGTGAGATAGCCTAAAGCATGTGTGAATTATTCTTCCTGGGTGCATGCTTCTTAAACGCCTGCTGTCGGTGATGATGAGCAGCTATGAATGTTGCGCGGTGCAGTTGAGGAGTGTGTTGAATCTGCCTAATAATGTAGCATGTTCTCTGGAGCAGTGTAGCATCTGCAAATGCAAGTTAGTAACTCCTCCCCCCGTGGAACCAAATAAGTGTTTGTACCTGTAGGGTAACTGACTTATTTAGCACCTTGTACTTGAGAGTCCGGCCTTTCTGAGGTGTGTGCCAACTGTAGGTCAATTAAAATGGGTTCCTATGTCATTCCATGAGAAACGATAACAGCTAAAAAGTCGCCACTGTTTGTCCCATTAAGCTGATAAAACCAAAACGGCCCTCATTCTGTAGGTACTGTAGCTTACAGCTCTGTGGTTTTCTCATGTGTGCCTTTTCTCGCTTCTGTTCGCTGCAGGAAAGGGTGTGTTTACATTTAAGGACTGGGTTCAAATCCCACTCAGGACGCCAACTTTTTTCTCCTTTGTCTTTCCTTCCTTGTTCTTTGGGGAGGAGAGGTCATAGAAATTCAGCAAAACACCAAGAGCAGATCGTATTAAATTCGATATTCATCAGCGTATCGTTCGAAATGAAATAAATCACTAAGGTAACACTATTCTTCCCAAAACTGTGATTCTGATTCAGGTATGAAATTGTGTGGTGGGTCATTTCATCGAGTCTGAAATAATCATGGGATGTATCACAGATGAAGCATTTTATGCACAGGGCATTATTCTGACAACAATGGGATTCTGTACATTTGTAATAAAGGACAGTGTTGTTGTATTAAAGAATATTTCCAAGTAAATAACAAAAAAAGAAAAATCTTGTATTTTAACCCACGGCCAAGGCTTGTCCTCTTGCGTCCTTTTTACAGAGATCAGCTATTTTTACTGGTGATTTTGTAGCCACAAAATGTTTCTCCTTTAGAAAACGACAAAAAAAAAGTTGTACTTCCAAAAAATAATAATAATAAGCACTTCCACAGTGATAGACTACATATTTTAGTCACTTTTGTAGCAGTGGTAGTTTCCTTGCTGAGGTTTTTATTTCTGTAGAGCAGGACAAGCTATGGCTGTGCGTGATTCGAGGTAACTTTGGAAATGAAGTGTGTAGTTGGTTTTGGATTGTGACCGTGTTTGTGTATCCTTGTACCTGTGCTCATTGGTATCATTGTTAAAAGAGAACAATAATGTCTGTTTTGTGGAGGTATCGTTCATTTCAGTGTTATATATGGAAAACATAAATAAAGTCAATAATGTGATCTTTCTGAGCATACACTTTCTACGTGTGTTTGTTTTTTGCTTGTTAAAGTCAAATGTTCGCCTACATTTTGTTCATTTGATTCAGTTTGTTATTAACAGATTTGATGACTCATATAGAAAACAGAATATGTAAAGAATTAAGTACTTTTTTGTTTTTATTAAAGCATTTCATCTTTGTCAGCATTATAATCCTACACCTGTTGTGACTGACAACAAACAGCTACTATTTCTCAATTAAACCTTTTTGCATACTGACCTCTGCTGGAGAAAATAGGACACTGTCATACGAAATCACGGTGTCTAATAATGGGAAAAAATTGTATATTTATAGTTTGCTGCTAGCAAACATTTGAGGTAATATGAAATAAACCACTTATAATTAACAGGAAAAAGCCAATAGTGTGTTTGAGTGCTTCTGGTAAAATTACTACCGTTAAATCATGAACGAAGGATTTTCAATGTTGGAGCTTTATGTTAAAACTTTATGTTAAAACTTAAAACATAAGAGCTTTATGTTTCATGAGCAAAACTCATGTTATAGTCAGGGTGCGAATTATACATTGACGATCGGGAGGGTCCGGTTTTTCGGTTATGTTCGATAATATGCCTCAGTGAACCAAATTGACTTATTTAATCCAAATACATCTAATTTTTTAATCAATACATTACAAACTATGTGCATCTAGTTTTATGGACACCTGGAAATGTCTATTTTACAAGAAACATGTATTATGAACACTTACGCTGTCTGTTGGTGCTCTAGATTTGCCGATTTCAAACCGCTGAATTAATTTTTTTGCGCAAACGTGCATTCGTATAATGGTATGAACCATTATAGGGGTGGTCAAATGTACATTTGAGTAATCATTCGTTCATTCATCAATTTTCTTTTCGGCTTAGTCCCTTTATTAAAAATTGGGGTCGCCAAAGCGGAATGAACCGCCGACTTATCCAGCATATGTTTTACGCAGCGGATGCCCTTCCAGCTGCAACCCATCACTGGGAAACACCCACACACACTCATTCACACATACACTACGGACAATTTAGCTTATTCAATTCACCTATACTGCATGTCTTTAGACTGTGGGAGAAACTGGAGCACCACGTGAACATGGGGAGAACATGCAAACTCCACACAGAAATGCCAACTGACCCAGCCGAGGGTCGAACCAGCGACCTTCTTGCTGTGAGGCGATCGTGCTATCCACTGCGCCACCGTGCAGCCCCATTTAAGTTATCTATTATTTTAATTATTAATATTATTTAAGATACAGAGAATTTCTTTCTTAACTATTAAAGGACAGACCCCTCCATACATCTTCCTTTGATGTCCTTTAGGGGGGATCAAGCGTTAATTAGGGGTGTCAGACTCCCCCACCCCCGTAACTCGCAAATTCGAACCCTAGTTATAGTTGATTAATCTTTTTAGCCGCCGAATATGCATGAACAATGTCACATTTTTCACTGTTCTCGTGTTTTCCAACCTTCAGCAGAGAGTGTGAACTGTGTGAAGTCGATGAATCTGCGTTGGACAAAAGAAAAAGTTAAATGGAGTGGCGGGAATTCCTCGAAGGACTGCTGTGCTGACGCGGACTGAACGAGTCGGTAGTTCATCACGTGACTCAGTGGCAACTAGTGAATATACCTAATTATTTTTTCACAACTTCACTTTTGTTAATTAATTAATAATAACAATAATTGTCTTGCTTTAGAAACAGAGTAAAATATATATAAAAAAGAAAAGAAAACTACAAATCATCTATAAATCTTTGCTGATTTGGTTTGGTTAAACGTAACTTTGGTGTGATTTTTCATTAATACAGTTAAGTTTGTGTTGACAACATTCAGTGAAAGGGGTCTACGTCCACTTCCAAAGTGGTGTAGTTCGACTAAATATAACGAAACAAAACTACAAGTGTGAACCACCCTTAAACAGACTTCTAATATAGTTGTAAAATATAATAAACTATTAAGAAACTAAATCTGAAATTATACTTTGATTTAATTTAGTTAATTTAATTCAGTTTAATTCAGTTTAGTTTTGATTTAACGGATAACTAAATAAATGATTCACTGACTCGTCAATCTTTTTTGTGAAAAGATTCAAAAGATTCGATTCCCTTTGACGTCGTTGTGCGTGTGACGTCAGCGCGTCAGCTGGTTTATGTTTACATCGCATCGAATATTCGCAGTCAAGTTAGGCGTTATTGTGCCCGGATCCAAACAAACGACATACGCGTAAATGTAATCGATGGACATTGCTAGTTTGTACGAGACAACCGTCGAGGCCCGAAATCATACGGTAAGATGCTGACTGCGCAGCGGGAATGAATGCGCTCAGTGTGGCCGGAGACTCTTTTGTTTATGTCGGTGGTTGTGCAAAGCTTGCCCTCGTGCACAGACAGACCGCAATTTACTGTTGTTATGGATGTGACCTAAATATGACGGTTACATGGTTACAACATGTAGAAAGCGCACGTCCACATTCCTCTCAGCTTTGTTCTCTACAGATGTTTGTTTGCGCGATCGGTTTGATTCTGTTTTCCTGAATGTGGTGTTCGGTTCGATACCGTGTGTCGCACAGTGCACGGTTGTTTGTTATAAGTAGTTGACGGATGCCATCACGACCTTAGTGGTTCAGTGTAAGATTAAACTGCAAAGTGATCGAGTTTGTGATATAATGTGCAGTATATAGAGAGAGTTTCTATTTACAGACTTATTTAAACCTATTTGGTAAGTAAAGGGTGACCAGACTGCAATAGTTCAGTCTGTGGGATTTGTAAAATTTTTTGTTAGCCTGCTTAAAGAGATGGCTCACCCAATACTGAAAATTCTTTTATCATATACTCGCCCCTCACTTGTTACAAACGTGTTCTTCTGTTGAACACAAAAGACGATTTTTTTGGAGAAAGCTGGAAACCTGTAACCATTGACTTACATAGTATTTGTTTGTTTGTTTCTTCTACTGTGGAAGTCAATGGTTACAGGTTTCCAGCTTTCTTCCAAATATCTTCGTTATAGTGTTCAACAAAATAAAGTAACTCATAAATATTTGGAATCACTTGAGGGTGAGTAAATAGTAAATGTTTGGTCTTTGGGTGAACTACACCTTTAGATTTATTTATTAGTTAGATTATGTGGGTAGTTAAACATAGTATGATTTTGTTGAAACCTATTTTTAAGAAAAGTAATTATGTTGTTATGTATGAATGTTTTATGATTATCTTTGATTAGTCCCTTAAATAATGCCATGATTTAAAATAAAAGTTAGTCCAGTCATGTGTTGTATTTCTGGTCAAATGTGTAAATGGTTGGAAACTGTTGGGTTTAATTAGTTACAAAGCAACTAGTTACTATATTTAGATTACGTTTCTGCAGAATATTTTGCAGACTCAATTTTTAGGTAGTTTAATTAGTTACTTATAACGTACTTGTCTTGGGTACAGTAAAAATGTACAGTTTTGGATAAGTCAATTAATTAAAGTAATTGTGATTTTTGTTATACAAATATATTTTGCAGAATAATTATATTTGCCAGCTAAAGAATTTCATTTATCAATATTATTAAACATTAAGAAAAAATGAATTGAGTCAAAAATGTATGGTATGTATGAAATATTGTGTCGTTGCTTTGAACTATTTTGTTTTGATGCATGTGATGTTTATTATTCTTTAAGTGTCACATTCTTTAAGTATAAGAGGTCCTGTTTGGCTCAGATTGAAATACTTACGAGTGTTTAAGTAGTGTTGAGTAATTAAAATACTCATTGAGTAATCGGGTTACTTTTCAGATACAGTAATGTGACAGTTTTCTTGTACAAAACTTTAGTGTCATTAAAAACTGAATCATGAATGACTATGTAATATATATATATATATATATATATATATATATAATTTGTAATATATATGTTTTACTGTATGCAATATGTATTATGTCAACTAAAACTTATTTATTCTACTCATGAAATAGAATTCTGAAAAAAATTAGAAAAAAACAACGTTTTTCACAAAATTATTTGGCAGCACCACAGTTTTTTTTTTCCAAATTTATAATTATGAGAATTCTTTCTTAATCAATGTGGCAATGTCAGCTGTACCATCACAGTAGTAAATGACAATTAAAATATATAGTCAAATCCAAATATTTATATTTTAAATCAATCAATACTTCAATATTCAGCTATTTTAAAATGCAAAGTTTCACAATATTAGTGTTAATTGTATATTTCTTCAAAAAAGCTATCTTTATGAACATAAGAAGATACTTCATTTTTCTATATTTTAATCTATATTTTATCATTTTACTATATTTTAATTATTCATTCATTCATTTTCTTTTCTTTTCCTTTCTTAATCTGGGGTCGCCACAGCAGAATGAACCGCCAACTTATCCAGCATATGTTTTACACAGCGGATGCCCTTCCAGCCACAACCCATCACTGTGAAACATCCATACACACTCATACACACTCATACACTACAAACAATTTAGCTTACCCAATTCACCTATAGCGCATGTCTTTGAACTTGTGGGGGAAACCGGAGCACCTGCAGGAAACCCACGCCAACACGGGGAGAACATGCAAACTCCACACAGAATTGCCAACTGACCCAGCCGAGGCTCGAACCAGCAACCTTCTTGCTGTGAGGCGATTGTGCTACCCACTGCGCCACCGCGTCGCCCTATTAAAAAAAAAAAACTTTTATCTGTGTTTGAACATATGACCAAATGCTGAACACATTCACTGATTGTGTTTATGTTGTACTAAAATCTTAAGATAAACAATGAATAGTATAAAAGTATACACATTCACTTAAATATTCACCCAAAAAGAGGACAATTCTGTCATTGCTTACCCTTTACTTGTTCCAAATCTGTTTAACTTATTATCTTCCGTTGAACACAAAAGGAGATAATTTAGAGTAATCTGAAAACCTGTAACCATTGACTTCCATGGTATTTGATTTTACAGCTTTCGTCAAAATATCTTTGTGATGTGTTCAACAGAAGAAACTCCTAAAGGTCTATGAGGGTTTATCCATTTAAATTTTGGCATGAACTATCCCTTTAAGCTTATATTTAAATGTGTGTCCGCTATATCCGTGTGCTTTGCGTCTGCTTACCAGACTGACATTTTAGCAATACTCTGCCAAGGGTTGAAGTCGGGACACAACAGCGTGCCACTTTTTTTACTTGGCATTGTCTGACCTCTAAAAATAGAGTGCGAGAGAAGTATATTATTGTCAGATTTGTTGACATGTCTGTTCAGCTCAGATTTCTAACATGCTGTGTCTCATTAAATATTTAGCTGTCTTAATGATCATTCGTTGCTTTCTTCCCACTTGCTAGAACGCAAACTGTTGGAGGTGTCGTCTACGACTAAATAAAAAATCATTTTAAAACCACTGCAATAGTTTCATTGTCATTACACGTATTGTTTAAGTAGTAACCTATACTTCATGTTCATGTTATATACACAGATTTAATAAATTATGTATGATTTATGATTATAAATTATTAATAAACAACAGTAACTTGTTCACTTTTTTTTTGTGCTGTCGATTTCAGAAGTCACTTTTCCCCTAATGGGAAAAAAATGTCTGTCAGAAAATCTGAAAAATTAATAATATGCAAGGCTGTATAATAATTAATTAGTAGCTTTATTTAGGGAAACTAGAATAGAGTATAATCCCATGAAACACCTTAAGCATTATATCAAATTTAATATGAAATTTAGCATATCACATCAAAAAGAATTCTGTCGTTTATTTTTAAGTTGAGATGAGCTAATTAAATTACAAAATAAAAGTATTTCGAAAGTTTCTTAGCATGCAGTTAATAGCGCATTGTTCCTTGCAGAGCTATTTTGCCTCAGTTCGCTTATGTCTGCCTGTCTGATTTGTGACATTTTCTTGCACTTCGTTATAGATAATGTAGTTTATCACCACAGATTTAGCTGTAAAATATTTAATGTAAAGCTAAGTTAACATAATGTGTTACATTTATCTACCTTGGAAGTAACGACTGGCCTCTTTAAAGGAATAGTTCACTCAAAATTGAAAACAATACCATCATTTACCCTCCAAGCCGTCCTAGGTGTATATGCCTTTCTTTTTTCAGACGAACACAATCAGAGTTCTAAAAATATTCTGCCTCTTTCTAGCATTTCAATGGCAGTAAATGGTGCCTGCATAACAGCAATTCATTGGGTTAACAATTGCTTTCTGAAGTGATTTGAAGGGTTCTTGTATTTAAAAAATGTAAATTTAAATGTTGTAATATACTATCATCACTGGCTTCTGGCAAGATATGGCATATAACATTATGGAAGCTAAATTGAGAATTGACACCTCTCTTTGATGTGTGTTGTGAACAAAAGCGTTACTAAGTGTCACTTTTTTGGGCTGTTCTGTAGATTTGTATGAGTATGCAATTTAAAATGGGTTAGTTAAAAGTTGTTTACAATTGTTTAGTTTTTTTCTACAACAGTTGGCCAAGCCAGTGATATTCATTCATTCATTCATTCATTTTCTTTTCGGCTTAGTCCCTTTATTAATCTGGGGTCGCCACAGCGGAATGAACTGCCAACTTATCCAGCATATGTTTTACGCAGCGGATGCCCTTCCAGCTGCAACCCACAAGCCAGTGATAATAGTTTACAAATATAATGTACAATAGTAGTTTACGAATATAATGTATGCATATATACATTTTAGAGGACATCCATTAATCCACTGGATTCATATGGATTTAGAGCTGCACGATATTGGAAAATTCTAAAATTGGGATATTTTTTATTCTCCGATATATATTGCAAAATGAATACAATTTCACTATTTAGAAAGAATTTATAATTTTAGATTGATTGGGATGATTCTGTAGGGGAGTTCGTCTGCATAAATGTATAATAAGCAATCTACAAGCATAGATAAATTCAATAAAGAAAAAGATACAAATTAAATAAACAGCGTTTTATTGTTTTTTGAGAAAACTAATTGTGTTCAGTTCAATACTAACTGGATTCAGTTCCAATACAGTTTTCCTTCTAACTGTATTCAGGTATATAGTAATTGAATAATCAAATGTAAAATGTCTTCGTTATATAAACAATTCAATAAAATTTATCGTTATTAATTTTTCAAAGATACAAACAGTACCATTTCCTATGCCTGAATGCTTTTAAAATCCTCCTACAGTGACAGGCCTTGAGAAATGATCAATTATAATCCAGACTCAACATTGCATATTCTGCGATGTGACTATTGCGAATGATCACATTGCAATATCGATGTTGAAATGATATATTGGATATGGATTACTTTGTGTTTAATGGATTCACTTTATTGGAGCTTCAAAAACATGAGCACCATTCACTGCCATTATAAAGCTAGAAAAAGCCAGGGTATAATAAAAAATATAATTTATCAAAAACAAGAAAGACATCTACAAATGAAGAGTTCAGATGCAGAAGCCTCTAAATGCCATCTGAAGCTTTCTTCTAAAATGAAAATTTTTCTCAGGTACCTGTGTGTAGGTTCACTAATTTAACATTGATGATGATTAATAGATTTTTTTAAATTGCTTTAAATTTATAAACATATTTTAAAAGAAAAGTTCAGAAAGCACCTGTTTTTGCATCTGAACGCTCCACATGGCATATCTTGAGGATGAGTCAGTAAAAAATTTTTTTGGATTGAACTATTTCATTAAAAAGTTCAAATTATTATTATTTTTTTAAGCATACAGAACCTAATTGCACTTTACCAATAATGCTCTGCAGATTTAGATGTTCTGCGTTAAGATGTTTTGCTCTTTTCTCCAGACTGTGATTGGCTTTCCTCCTCAGGACTGTCCTTAAAGGCTCTTCTGCTTTGATCATGGGTGGAGCTGTGAGTGCGGGTGAGGACAACGACGAGCTGATTGACAACCTGAAGGAGGCCCATTACATCCGTTCTGATCTGGTGGAGAGGGCCTTCAGAGCCATCGACAGAGCCGACTATTACCTGGAGGAGTACCGTGACAGCGCTTATAAAGACCTGGCCTGGAGGCATGGAAACCTCCATCTGTCTGCTCCATGTATCTACTCTGAGGTGATGGAGGCTTTGGATCTGCAGCCTGGCTTGTCTTTTCTCAACCTGGGCAGCGGGACGGGTTATTTGAGCACTATGGTGGGCCTTATACTGGGTGAGTGTACTTATAGTTAAAAAAA
>CAIGQW010000317.1:5611742-5645338 GCA_903798125.1 Danio choprae | reverse complement strand
CCCCCTGGTAAATAAGCATATAAGGGGTACGAGATCAGATAGTTCTCTAGAGCTCCCCCTGGTAAAGGAGGAAAAGGAGGAGATGGGGTGGATGGGGGGTTTCTTCGAAAACGAAGATAAGAGAGTAGTTTTTGACAGGCTACTTATAGGGAGTTTGTATTAATCTGATTGGCTTACTAGTGATTACTGATGAGAGACCGGCTGCGATCAATCATATCACGTGCTCCTCTGGAAATTAGTTTGTGAAACTTCACTTATAACGTCCGTCGAGTGTTTGAAATAAATCCTTCTGTGAAATTATGTGGCATCTTACACAGAATAAGACACTTAAAATATTTCTATAGTATTCTAAGCCGTGTCAAAGGCATCATTTACATACTTTATCTGAGCTCTTATTATAAATTTCCTGATAATAAATCATGTTTGCTCTCCTCTGAGGATATTTGCTACTGATCAAATCACCGTACTTTCTTCACATGATGTGCAAGACCATCGAAGCATTTGCTAAATCACAAATGTCGATTTTTGTGCCGATGTATCGTTCAGCCCTAGTTTCCGTGATAATACAAAACAATCTCCTAGAATGCTTGTTTGATTATTCAAAATTGCAACAGGAACTGGTTGGTTTGAAAGAGACTTCTTGCATTGGTGTTGTATCTTTTTTTTTGCTGGCAAAAATCCGCTAGAGTGACCTCACCTTTACACAAGCCCCCAAAGTGGGCCCTCCACTGTTGAACTTTATTTTTTCTGGCCCCTACTGTGTTCTTCAAAACACAATAACGTCTGCATGTGTACTGGCGTCGTGCACCCACTTTTTGTCGATATTGGAGTTTGTGGTGGTATGGTGCACACTTGACATCACGTAAACTGAACTACCATTGCTGGTAGCATTATATATTTGATGTGGCTTATGCGTTACATTTGTACTCGGAAGTCGGAAATTCAAGGTTTCTTGCAGGCTTGTATGATTCTTTAGAATTCCGATTGGGAAACCACAAAAAAACGGCTCCTTAGTGCACTGACAGAAGTGGAAGAAGTAGTGTATTTTGTTTATTAGTATTTCTATTATGTCTCTCAAACACAGTAATGCATTATCCAACCTCTGAGATGATACTTCACCGCAATATAGTGTTTTTTTCACTGGTGTTGCTATCAATGGATGCAGATATTTTGGTTTTCCGACTTGTGTTGTGAAACGCTGTTAACACGCATGTGACGTCAACTTCGTTCACTTCGTTCTCTGACTTCAGAGGCACATGGAACATAACATTATTCTGCACTTATATGAAAATAGACATCGTTTTTTGCATCCAGTTACCAGCGAGTCATGATCTGGCAGGATGATCCAGTGATTTATGTTTTCATTATGCCATATTGCAAGCTTTTGAAAATAAAGAATTGTAAAATGGTATTTATTGGTAACTGCCAAATTTAGTTCCCGTCAGGTACACGAAGCACTTGGCTATTTTTTGGAATCGGTAATGACTACGCTCAGAATTTTTGGCCCTACTCAGGAATACTGTAGGATTTGATGTTATTTTTGAACTCCTTCAAACTGATGCTCAGAGATCAAGACCAAAACAATATAGGACCTTTCTATTTTTCAAAAATACTGAAAATGATCTTTTGCTTTTTGTATATGACAGTGATGGTAACACAGCCTCTGTACAGGAAGACTATTCTGAGCATCCCAGGTCCGATTTCCACACATTTCACCAGAGCAGGAGCTGCTCTTTTTAGTTCTCCTTGATGAGACTATTGCTTAGATAGCCCTTCAAATCCAGGATATTATAAAAAAAAAAAGCCTCATTCATCTGACGTACAAGCATATCTAACAAGTTTTGCTCAAAACGATTGTGTGCTTGTAGGTAACAGAACTTTCAATAAAGTTTGAGTTTGCGCACTGGAAAGACATTTTTGTTGTTCATTTTTCCGTCTATGTGTGTGTGTTGTGCTCACAACGTTTAATGCATTCCAAAAGTCATTCAACTTAAATAGTCATTTGAATGATTGCGTTTAAAGTTTTCATTGATTTAAGTATGAAAACTAGTAATACAGAATTGGGACATTTAGCTAAAGAGCTAATCACAAACTCCCTGACCTTGTGATCCTTATTTTCAGCTTTAATAATAGGCTATATTTTTGCTATCATACACATTAGAATATATAACTTAATTCATTTTATTTGACTTTTTAAGTACTTTAAATCACTGGTGTGTAATATTAAAAATTAATGAAATATGGTAGCTTACCATAAAGTTAAAAAAAAAAAAAAGAAAATTACGGTTTCTAACATATTTTTAATGGTAAAGTTCTGGCAACCACAGCTGCTTTTTTTTTTTTTACACCGTAAATTTGATGGATAAATTTTTTGTGTAAGTATGCAGTGACCTTTACATTTAGGTATTCTGATATTTAGGTATTGTGACCTTTACGTTTAGGATATTCTGTTCTCCAGTTTTGATCTTAACATTTGTAACTTCTAAAAGCAGCAATATTGGGAAATTAATTTGATCACTTTGATTATTACTTGCGCACGTAATTTTCTGAAGATATTTTATGTGGTACTAGTACAGATTTTCAAGTTCTCTTATGTTGTATGGGTATGTTTTTGGCCAAAGGTCGTATATTTTCTGATAAAGATCGTGATCCATGACATTTTCTACATTTCTGACTGTAAATATATCAAAACTTAATGTTTAGTAACATGCATTGCTAATAACTTAAATCAAACAACTTTATAGGTGATTTTCCTCAGTGTTTTGACTGTAAAAAAAAAAAAAAAAATCCAAAAAATTCACAAATAATTGCATCTCTGCCAAATATTGTCATATCCTACCAAACCATACATCAATGGAAAAAAATTTAGTTTCAGCGTTCAGAGGATGTAAAAAATCTCAATTTCCAAAGCCTTTTTTTGGAGGGTAACATTTTGGCATAATAAAAGTAAAAAAATAAATAAATCAGCTCAACTCAAGCAGATAATCGTCATCCTTTAATAAAAAGATGGTTAAACATTGAAGACATCCGCATACTAAACTCACAGATTCCAAAGCATTTTAGTAGATAAAAAACCCCATCTGTGTGAACTTTAAAAGTGTTTTCTCAGCGTGGATGATTATCAGCACTAAAATCATGCATCACATGGAAGAAGGTGAACGTGTAGAATTAGACTGCAGACATAGTTTCATTGAGTCTTTAAATGCTTTAGATGTTTAATGTCGTGCTAAAACTTGAAAAATAACAGCGACTAGAGGTGTATGCAGTAATAATATTGATATGAATATTGATTAGATAATGCACATTTAAATGAGGGAAAAATTTCAATGGGAATACCAGCATTAGGATTTACAGTACACATTCTGACAATCCAAAAGCTGTACATTTACCGATCGGCGTAACAGTGAATCGAGTGAAAATGAAAATCTCATATGCAAAAATAAATTTGTACACAACTTTAAATAATACATATTCAAAAAATAAACCATTTAAATCTAAGCAAAGAAAATAAGACCCGTTATAAACTATCTACAATTGTTTTAATATAAAACTGACTAGTATGGTAATAAGTTAAGCCTCTTAAATGTTCCTCTAAGACTATTTTAATACAACTGCATTGGTAATGCAGATTTATTTACTAACATGTCTCTCAATGTACATAAACCATATGCTATGTCACGAGGGGTTAAAGAACCCTACAGTAGCAGCAGGCAATGGTTCACTAGTTCAAGGAGGGGCAGTCAAGTTCAACAAGCAGAAATAAGCCTTTAGTCAAACCCGTTTACTATGAAAGCACATTTCCACCATAGAACAGAAAAAAAAGATAACTACAAGTTTGTAACAAAGTAAGTTTGTAAAGTTTACCCTTGAATTCAGCAAAATTATTTTTAAGCCAAATGTTCCCTCAATTCAGCTAAATATTCTCTCAACATTGACATAAACAAAAAAAAAATTATTGTGAGAGAAATATTTGTGAAACTTCAAGAGGGAAAATCTCAGAATTCTGCACTTTAATTTGAACCCTTTTTGCATTAGAATTGTGACTAAAACTTTTAAATAGTAAATTAAACAAACTAAAAAAAAAAAAAAAAAGGAAATTCAGAGAGAAAAGATGGAATTGAACATTTACATTTTAAAAATATAAACGTACAATCTCACAATTCTGGTCTGACATTTTACTAAGAACTGAGATCTGTTTTGCACTCGTTTACAGTGCTGCAATTCTGAGGGCATTAAAAAAAATTATTTGCAAGTAAAAGGTTTTAATCTAGCAATTCTAAATGTTCCCTCAGAATTGCTGTTGCTTGCAATTCACATCTTATATTTTCACTGAATTGCAAGTTTATAACTCTAACCTGCAAAATATAAACTCTCAATTCAAAGAAAAAAGGTAACTTTGAGATGAACTTATTATAGGATAAAACATCACAATTACCTTTGTTTGTGTTTATTCAATGGCAGAAACAAGCATCCACAGCTTACAGGTCGGCGTGTCACATTTGAACATTAAACACAAGCCTGTACAACATAACACACTCGTAGTGTGTTACGCTGCTTTAAAGGAACACTCAATTATTTTGGAAATAGCCTCATTTTCTAATTTTGTTCAGTCCCCTAGAGTTAAGCAATTGTTTTACAATTTTGTTTGAATCTATTCCGCCGATCTCTAAAATTGCTGGGAGAAGTTTTAAATTAGCTTAGCATAGGCCACTAAATCAGATTAGACCATTAGCATCTCACTCCAAAAATTTCAAAAAACATTCTGGATAATTTTCCTATTTAAAACTTGTCTTTGTTTTGTGTACTAGACTGACGGAAAATGTAACGTTGCCATATTCTACATCAGTATGATATTATAAATCACCTGAAAAGTCTATGGTATTTTAAAGCTATATGCTAATGGTCTAATCTGATTCAACTATTTATGCTAAGCTATGCTAAAAATGCTCCCACCTGACCTGGCTAAATGGATTACAAAATGGTAAAACTCAACTGTTTAACTGTAGGGACATGCAAAATGAGACTATTTCCAAATAAAGTGCCGTGTTCCTTTTAGGAAACTTCAACAGGAGCTTTGACGTGGAATTCTGGATCTAGCAATCAGGTCAAGGGACTCTCAGACCAGCATGAAACCCACTTCAACACTCGATGAGAATCTAAGGCACCTTGGAACCCTGATATTCTTAATTTGTGATGACTTTTGAACCCCTCACTTCTGTCCTTACTGAATACAGCGCTGAAAATGATGTTCAAGAACCTGTTTTTAGCCCCAGAGAGTCTTTTCCGGAAAGGCTTACAGGCTGTTTTGGGTCTTGGCCAATGACGTAATGTGCTTACTCACTCTAGTCAAACAATACAGTGCTTTTGTGGCCCAAACCAGCATAAATCTCAACCTCAGCTACTCCGTGTAAGAAATTTGTTAATCCTAGAATTGGAAAACGTAAACACACACACATACACACACAATTACATCCCCACAATGACGTATCACAATCCCGAGACCATCTGCTGTCTCGATGAGCTCACACACACACAAAACATGTAACATCAGAACATTTCGCTTTCATCTGCGAAGCTTCAACTGTAAGACTTTGAAGGTTTCCAAATGTAAAAATGTGAGGTCAAAGGGACATCAACAAATAAGGTAGTTTGAAAGCTGAAGCATTAGGTTCGTGGGTTTTAATAATAAGACATTCCACCATCTTGAATAACTGTTTCATGCCTGGCGTAATTCAAGAACAATAATGCCAAAGCAGATCAGTTTGTGTGGGGCAGTGAAGGTTTTCACAGAGCACCGGTGTCACTTGGGCACAAGGCCTCGGGATTGTGGGTAAAGAGGAGACCCTGAGCCGGACAGAGGGCTGTGAGCTGAAGTTGGAGTGCTCACCTTCTTGCCTGTTTTTGGACGGCTGTTAGAGGAATTGTGGGGAAGAAGAACAAAAAAATATTTAAATTAAAAAGGTAGGATAAACAAATAGGTGAAAAATAGAACGGACATAAATAGATGTAGGGCTGCAGGATAATATAAAATTATATATACATTTGAAAACTAAAATTGTTTCAGGGGGGTGGGGGGCTTGAGTACAAAATAAAATACAAATTAAAAACGTTTTTGGGACGAATTTTGAACATTTGGGTGTGCACACTTGGATTTACCCTTCACAAGATCTTACACAAACCTCTTTTATTATCCAAGTAGTATTAGTATCATCATCACTTGTAAAGATTTTCATTTTCATCATTTGTTTTTTCATATGCATGTATTTTATGTACATTGACGTGATAAATGAGGAACTTTTATTAAATGAGGAACTTATTTTTTCTTCTCTTATTTAATATCACAACTATACAAAAAAAAACCTTTCAAAAATTAAAAATGTAAGCTTTTATTCTGATGGGTTTTCATGAAAAGGATGCACAAATTGCCAGTTTCAGAGTAAATATGCACTGCCCAGCCCAAAAAAAAACTGTTTAGATTTAAATAAGTAAAAACACAAAAGTTTAAGATAGGATAAGTAATGCAGAATTATTTGCGTTTCTGTTATATCTTTGCAAACAATTCTTTTAACTAAAGGATAGGATTTAAACCCAAAAGAGTCCCAAATTGTGAGTATGGTTCAGGGGAATCACTGTCACACATGATTTGACCACCACAGAGGCGATCCCACTAAAAACAAACTAGAATCTGTTGGTTTGAGTCTTCTGTTGTCAATACAACGAAGTCTGGGCCAAAATTATTGCAAATCCTGGAACAACAAATGAACACATCTAAGCTTTTATTTTGCCAGGCAGTGTATATTCCAGCAGTGCATGTGTGTGTTAAATTAAACTGCAATCAATCTGACAATCGCACTAAGCCATATGGCAACACTGATTTAATGTCGACATATATCGTGCAGCCCTAGTTGGAGGAACAATTTCTCACCCTGACTTTGGTTTCTTAGAAAAGCCAGCAGCTGAGGCACTGAGGCCTGGACTGGAGCCCAGGCTGGCATGAAAACCAGAGGCGTCCACCTGGATCTCGTCCTCCTCCCTCAGAGCGTCCTCCAGAGCTGCAGCCACTTTAGGTGCGATCACTGGCCCCTCGTAGTCTTTTGTGGTCCGGGTGGGCAAATCCAGCTCCAGCAGCAAGATATTCTCAGCCTTAAAAAAACAGACGAAGAGAATATTTAAAGATGAAAGTCTTTAAGCATTCTGGACAAAGGTTATGGATGTTTGGAGTTGTTGATTGGGTTCTTTATAAGATTAGTTCACCTGAAAAAAATTTTTATTATGTTATCAAAGGGATAGTTCACCCAAAATTTAGTCATAATATTCTTAATCATCACTTGTTCCAAACCTGTTTGAGTTTCTTTTTTTGTTGAACACAAAAGAAGATATTTTGAAAAATGCTGGAAACCTGTAACCATTGACTTCCACAGTAGGAAAAACAAATACTATGGAAGTCAGTGGTTACAGGTTTACAGCATTTTTTCTAAATAGAGAAAGTACTTGAAAGAAAGTAAAATTTCATTTTTGGATGAACTATCCCTTTACCCTCATGTTGTTCAAAACCCGGGAGATATTTGGAACACAAATTAAGATAAAAATAAATATAGCTGTTCACTTATGCCTTCTGTTCCTCATCAAGTAAGGGAGCGCCTTTACTACAGCCAATATGTGGTATTGCTATTAGTCAACAGCGCAACACGCAAACTGCATACTGCCCTTAGTAAACACGCACCCTGATCTGACGAGGAACAGAAGACACAGATGAACAAAGTCATAAATACCTGGAGCTTCTTATTATAACAGTTAAACCACTGAAGTCACAAGGAATGTTTTGACAATGTTTTTAGTTTTCTGGACTTAAAACCTCTCGCGACCTTGCTGTCTATAAAGGATGAGGGAGCTCTCAGATTTCAACTAAAATATTATATATATATAAATACAATAATTGTGTTCTAAAGATGAAGAAAGGTCTCATGGGTTTGGTACCACATGGAGAGTAATTAACAACAGGTTTTTAATATTTGGGTGAACTAATCTTATAACCATTAACTACATCTATTAGGTGACAAAGTACTCTTAAGTCTATTAAGTATCAGAGTCTATTAGTCCCAAACAGTGGATGCTTCAAAATCTGTATTTTATGTTATTATGATTGGGACTACAACAGCTAGAAGGATTATTTTAACATACTGGAAGCCTGTGAAAGCCCCAGAATTAAATGTGTTAATGCAATGGTGGAAATTAAAAACACATGAATCCATGTTTAGCAGAGAATAATAAACACCATTAAAGAGGAACATGCATCACACCGGGATAAATTTTGAATAAAGGCTATTTTTACTTCCTTTCCTTCTTTTTAAAATATTTTCTTTGTATTGTATTTTTGCACTTTTCTTTCTCTGTCACAGTTTTACCCTATTATACTATGCCATTAAGTTGCATGGTAAAGTGCAGGGTTTCCACTCTTAGCTATTGGTCAAATTCCCTAATTTTTCCTTTTGTTCTCCAACTAAAAAAGCTGAATTTCTATGACCTATAATGAACGAAAAAACAGAGCACTGATTTGCTTTGCACAATATTAAAATAGTTTGAGCTTGAATATCATTTTTTATTCATCTAAAAGCCATTATGAGAGCAACAATGGATCATTTACCTCAGATTCTGAAAAATAAAAATATAGAGTGCACACATTCAAACACACCCAGAAGTGGTAATTTTGTAGATGAAGCTCTAGAAATTTCCTTGCATGATTCTCTTAGTTAACAGCTACAGCCTGATGACTGCATATCACTTGGGTGACTGCGGACAAATATTAAAAAGGTACTGAAAAATGGGCTAAAATAACAATAGGAAAAATGTGTGAAACAATGTGATTAAAAAAACATGATACAGTACAGAAAAAAATTACATTTTCGATAAATGAAAACTACATATGCATTTTTAGACCTTGATGATTTTTTTTAAGGTGCCTTTTAAAATTCCATGACCCATGAAAGTGTGCCTTAAAATGATCAAAAAACAAATAGTTCCGGTCCTTGATTCTGATTGACTGATCTGTTGTAATTTACCCAACAAAGACACACCTGTGACCATTCCGATATTGGTACTGAGCCAAAGAAACTATGTATAAGGACTAAGCGATTAATAAATGCAAAATGGTTTATAAATGCAATACAGTGAACAGCTAAATGTGTTTTAGGCACTAACACCAATTAGCTGTTACAAATTCACTGTAAACCATGACTTCATTGGGCTTATTGCGTTATTGTATATAATCATATCATATATGCCTGTTACCTTCCAGAAAATCAATAGAAACGTCACTAAAATAAACAAAAGCGAATAAGCAAGGACATGTTATGCTTTTGATTCTCCAAAGCTCATCTGTGTCGCTGTAAAGAGTGGGGGTGTATTGTTACTGAAACCTTTGTGTTGTGCCATGTGGAGGATTATGGGAACAGTGTCAGCATACCTTGTATCTGACATCAGGCCGCATCAACATGGCCATACGGGCATGCTGACTCAGAGGCCGTCTGTAGCCCACTGCAGAAACAGGCCTTTTCATCATCTGATGATCGCTGCTGAAAATAAGACAGAGAAGGAAGAAGCATTCAAGTGAAAACAGGAAGGATGCTGATGGCCACACGTTCTAAAAAAGCTTTACATTTATAAAATCAACCAACATACTTTTGAATACGAGTGATGGGGGTCATTTTCCATAGATCGTCTTCTTCATCAAAAGTGGCTCTTGTCACAATCTTGTTCTTCTCCTCCATTGGGATGAAGTTCTCTATGATCAAGTGTCTGGTGGATACAATGCAAATGTTTTCATGTCAGTATATTTTTTACCCTCTTTATGGCAGACTCTGTTCATTTACTTTAAAGTTAGACAATAGACTATTCCATGATGAAAATGTAAATGTCAAAAAAATATATATTTTTTTGAAGTCACATAGATTCTACTGTCCTAAAAAAGTAAAGGATGAAATTCTTTTTTGGGAAAAAAAAACCAACAACATTTGAAATTACTTATTAGGCTCAATGTAGTGACTTTTTGGTATCTTATATATATATATATATATAATTATTAATTTATAACATGTTTATTTGATTGTATTCTTATGCTTCAGTTTTTTTTTATTTTGCTCTTATTGGAAAGCGCTTTGTTCACTTTGTCCGTTGTATAAAGGACTATAAAAATAAATGCCGATTTACTCATTACACAAAATATTAATGTGAAATATTGAACTCTTTTTATGTTAAAACACTGTTATTGTGTCATTTAAAAATCAAAAAACAAGTCTTAAAACATTGCACCTTTTTGGTTATTTTAAGCAAAAAAATTTAAAAAATTTATAAATTGGAAATTTAAATGCTTATAAATTTGCATGTGTTTCTGTCATGGTTGGAATTAAGGGTAGGGTTAGGAGACAGTATCATTAACCTCATATAAAAACAACGGAAATCTACGTAATGTCCTCACTATGATAGGACAACAATCTTGTGTGTGTCTGTATGTGTGTGCTGCAATGTTTTTGACGTTACTTATAAGTGGTATAAAAGTTTTATAAAACCACATAAAACCAACACAATCTTGGCACAGATAGAATTGTAGGCAAACTAATTGCAGAGAAGAATTTATTTTTTCTTTATCTTGAACATGAACCCAAATGTCATTCTGCCAACCGCACTCAATAGCAGCCTGCCAGATAAATCTTCCTCTTAATAGACACTCTCCCTCACAGGCCACCCAGAGTGTTCTCAGTCTGTGTGTATTAAACTGTTGACATCTGTAATGTAGTAGAGCTGAGTCCAGATTTCCAAGCAGTTTGTCTCATCAGCGTGACTTAATTAGGTCAAAACGTTTTAGATGTTTTAAACTTCAGCTACCACATTGACCCAAACACTGACCACTGCAACTCTCAACTTCTGGTGAAAATGAGTGTCCATTTCACATAATGTAAATTATAGTGGTCCCCAAATTCTTAAAATGCTAATAATGAGGGTTATATGAATTGACATACTTGAGTTTAAGTTCTCTGGTCAGTTCATTTTGAGTCTGTTCCAGTTCCTGTCTGTATTTCACATGTTCATCCTGGGCGTCCTGAATCTCTGATTTCACAGACTGCAGCTTGGAAAAGAGCTATACGAAGGCACAAAAACAAACAGGACATAAAAAATTGAGGCTCTTCATAGGGATAGGCAAGGCATTTTCTTTGTAAACTCTCAGCTAAAAGAGGTCAAATTCGTTCACGTATGGATGAGTTTTAACAAGGAGGATGGGGATCTGCCATGAGAGCTGTCCTACTATTAATGACTCGGGAGAATACAGCTCTAAAAATACATCTGATCACATACAGAAGCGATTTTCATAATGGCATTGTACCAAGGTATAATGAGACAGATCATATACTGGGCCTTGTGATTTGTGTGATAAATAAAACATGAACAGAATCATAGAATCGAGTCACAGCATAGAATTTGGCAAAATTTATAAGGCTGGATATGTAATAAAATCTCAACTAGTGTCTGAACATTAAAGGGACAGTTCACCCATAATTTGCAGTTACTCATTCTCAGCATACCCAAGATGTACAGATAGGTGACTTTTGTTTCTACGAAAGAACAGATTTCTTTTTCTGTAAATCATAAATCTTCAGTGTTTCATAAAATGCAAGTCAATGCATACTGACACTTTGAGAGTCAATAAAAAAAATTCCCAGTCCTGGATGTTTAATCGATGACAAACTTTTGTGCATTTTGTCAGTAAACCCGGTTATAATAAACCTCCAGCACATGGTTTCAGGAGCAACATTAACTACAAACAGTTGTAGTTTGTCGAAAACTACACAGTATCACATTCATTATTACATGTTTAATTTATTGCACGATAATAAAATCCAAGATAATTGTTCTATGATAATGACAGATATTTGCACTAGGGCTGCACAATATATCGTTTCAGCATCGATATTGCAATGTATGTGTGTCTGCAATAGTCACATTGCAGGATACACAATGTTGAGTTGGGATTATAGTTGATCAACAATTGAGAATACATAAGATTTGTGGTCATTGCAAAGTATAACCATAACATAGTGAAACTTTATTATTTGCATGCGTTTTAAAGGCATTTCAAGAGAGTGTAAAGCAGAGATGGTCAAACTAGGAACAGCGGGCCAAATTTGGCCCATGGTAACCTTTGATTTGGTCCACCAACCCATCTGAGAAAAGAGGAAGAATGATAGGGATGGTTTTGAGATTGTCATTTCAAATCTAATGTAACCTTTTGGTTTATTATTAAAAGCTAACTGAAATTTAATGGTTCAATTAAATGATGTAAATGAATCAGATTTAGTTTAAATGTTCATACTGTTACCCGATGGATAGAGGACAAATCAAGGAAAAAGGCAGATTCTGCTTGACTAGTGTATTCAGCATTGAACTCCACTGTGTTATAAATGTGATTGTTCATGTTTTTATTGCAATAAGTTATCATTTTAAATGTTATACTGCATTAGTTACTAGGATTTTAAGTAATGTTTTCTAATGAATTTCGAAAATTACCCATAGCAACTTTAATGTAATATAGTTTGGTATATTTATCTTCAGCCCACTGCTCTCAATGATATTTGGTTTTTGGCTCTTTATACGAAAAACTTTGGGCACTCCTGGTGTAAAGCATTCATAACATATAACATTTGTAACTTTAATGAAGAATACTTTTACTGAATTAATACAATGAATACTACAGTTTTATTTTACATTTCATTTTTCAGTTTCTGTACCTGAATACTGCTCGACTATCCAGAAAACCGTTTTGTTTTACTTTTTTTTTTCTCTCTCTATTTTCCCCCTAAATAGAGCTATTAAAGCCATCCGGTGAAATTGTATTCATATCGCAGAAAAACAAAATATCGCAATGTCAGATTTTTCCAATATCTTGCAGCCCTAATTTGCACATTTGATAGGTGAACTAACGATGCAACATCTAAAAACAACTGAAATTACCATTTGATAAAATGTTTTTCACTCCAAACTCACCTCATAACTTCAGTTATGCAAGATGATTCTGTAATCATGCGTCTTTTTTGTCACACTGGAGTTTCGACAAAATATTTGAAAGACTTTAGAGAGCATCCTCTGGCCTTCAGAAATTTACTACTGATCACAGAACAGTGCTTATCTGACAACTTTTGCTTAATCGTGTTTATTCATTTTCAATCAAATTGCTCATCCTTAAAATGATCCCCAGTTTTGTATATCAACTATAAAAATCATATCCAGAATAAAAAACGTAAACATTTTAAAATGCCCTCCTGTACCTTTTTCAGTTTCTTGGTCTTGATGTCAACTTCCTGCTGCAGTGAACTGTATGTCTCTTTCAGCTCCAATGTCTCCTCGTCCCGACACTCCATCTCCTGCTTCATCTCCCTTTCCCGCCTTTTCTGCTCACACACATACATACATTTTAAATATTTCAATCATCTCTGCCTTTAGTATGCACATGGGACTGCTCTTATATAGTTCATAACATTTCAACAAACAAATTACCACACATATCTGTTCAATCAACATTTAGCTATAAAAAGAGTTGTTAAAGACCAGGCTAATACTTGCATTAGTGCATTAATCCAGTTCCAAATAAACATTCAGGATAAACGGAAAACAAGGAATGCTTAAATCAGCCTTTCTTGTCCCATCTAAAACCCAGTATCCCAAAATATCCACATCGCAACCTATAAGGAAGCTCAAATGACCAGTCTCCTTTAAAACAACCTTAAGGTCTGAAACTCAGTCCAGCTCAATCTATCAAGTGTGTTACTGGAAACGGCACCTGTTCTGCGATCTCCTGTCTCTTCAGCTCCAGAACCTTCTGCTGCTCGTTGGTGTGGTCCACAATGTTCTTCCCTCCCACCAGCAGCTTGCTCTCCATGGCCTGAGAGTAATGATTTGGTTTTAGACAACACATATGTTTTTACCCCATAAACATAGCTAATGTTAGATATAAGCCAAGCAAAGGTAATGACTACTATTAAATGTTAAATATAGTTCAAGTGAAGAAAACAAATAAATAGAAATAGAATGCCAATTACAAACAAAGGACTCATATGAGCTGGTTACTTTAATGAATCAGTCAAAAGAATCACAAACTCAACAATAATGATGGTTTTTTTTCTGCTTGACTGGTCGAGCCAGTTGTTGCCCTGACAACATTTAATTCCAAAATGAATCTATTTAAAATTATGAACTCTAAATGTTTATTAACATTTACAATTGAAAGATTCAGATTTTAAATGTATCTTTTTTTTAATATAATTTCACACACACAAATGTCTTGTTTTCAATCAAACAAGAAAGCATTAATTTTACTTGACAAAATAATTCTAATCAAAAGCATATGATTTAAATTATTTTGTCAAGTACAATTAATGCTTTTTTCTCATTTGATAGAAAACAAGACATTTATAATGATGAATTGTGTGACTCTGAAGATTGTAGTGATCATGCTAAAAAATTCAGCTTTGAGCAATGAGCAAAATGAATACATTTTAAAATGCATATATCTGTGGTTAATTCAATTGTAATAATAATTTCAATGAATATTACCGTTTTGGCTGCATTACTGACTAAAGATCCAGACTCAGAGCACACACACAACACCTTTTTTCTCAACATTACAGACCCCAAAATGTTGACCAATTGTACATTTCATTCATGCTTGGAGTTTCTAACCTTAACTTTGGCTGTTAGCATCTCTGATGCCTCCTTCTCTTTGTGCAGGTCATTCATCTTCCTCTCCTTCTCCTTCAGCAGCCGCTGTTTCTCCTCTGCCACCAGACTGTGGTCCTCCATAATGGCTCTCCTCTCCTTCTCAAGCTTCTCCTGTTGTTCATGCCAATAATCTGCAATGTTCTTATCTGCATCCACTCCTTCCTCTTCGTCATCATCCTCATCCTCTTCATCCTCCCCATCCTCAAACTCGTCTCCTCCTTCTCCGACCCTTCTTCTCCTCCTTCTCCTCCTCTTCCTTCCAGACCTTTTCTCCAACTGTTCTTTCAAGCGGGCAATTTCCTCCTGAAACTCCCGGAGAAGGGCGTCCTTGGGGTCTTCATTGACACGGGGTTTGTTCTTGATGTTTTTGGCGCGGTTTGCATAGCGTAGTGTGGTTAGAGTCTCCTCTACATTGTAGGAAGCTGGTCCAATGTTGGCCACCATAACCGTTCGGGCATTTCCACCCAAGGAATCTTGAAGAAGTCTTGTGAGCTTAGAGTCACGGTATGGAATATGGGTGCTTCTTCCGTCCACCAATGCTGAGATGACGTTTCCCAAAGCTGACAAAGAGAGATTGATTTTAGTGGCTTCTTTCAAGCGCTCACCTTGAGCACCAGTTTTGGTCTGTCTTTCACTTCCTGCCAGGTCAACAAGGTTAAGCTTCCCAACTCGAATATGGTTCTCTCCATCAGGACCCAACTCACTGCACTCAATGGTGATAACGAAGATGGCATGAGAGCGAGAACTGTGCTCATTCATGTTTGTTGCACCAACTGACCGGTTCTGGTTCCCCACATTCATCACATGCTCAATCTCACGAACACTTTTAGTGACAAACGAAGAAAGGTCTTTAACATAGACGCCAGTGTCTGGCCGCTCTTTAAGTTCCAAACGACGCGCTTGGTCCTTCGACAAAAGATCCCTGATCTCTTCCTGATAAATCTCCAAATACGAAGCCCGGACCAAGTACTGCTGGTTCTGAGAGCGGGAGATGTGAGTGAAAATGTGTTCAAATGAGTTTGGAATCACACCCCTTTTTTCCGGGTCGTTTCGTACCCCTTCCATTGTGTAAGTCTTTCCAGTGCCAGTCTGGCCATATGCAAAGATGGTCCCATTGAAGCCGAACAGTACGGAGTCCACTAATGGGCGGAAAGTCTCGTCGTAGAGCTCCATCTGCTTTGAATTCCAGTCATAGACAGAATCAAAGGTGAACACTTTTGGGTGCTCATGGGACGATGCACCTCGAGGGTTGCGCACTGCCACTTGTCCTAACTTCACATCCACAGATACCACTCTATTGAAGTTGGCGACTCGCTCTTTCTCATTCATGGGACGACAACGCACCACCACCTTAACAGATTCAGAGCTCTTGTTTTTAGACATTTTGACGGCTTCTGTAGAGCTTTGGTTGATCTGCTGGATTCTCCGAATGAGCCTGTGTTTATTTCACAGTGATGGTGCCAGCATCAGAGCCTGCGAAACATGATGCAACTCCATGAAATGACATAAACATGTCCAAAGCCAAGATGAGCAAACTTGTATTATGGTTACAGAAAAAACAAACACAGCAAAATATTTATTTTCTTAACTTGGCAAGCAAATTAAAGCCAAGTTCATTTAAACTTGAAAGATAGGACATCCTTTTTCTGCCACATAAGAAAAATAATCAAGCAATGATAAGTCAAACTGATGAGGTATAAAGTTATAATTCTGAAATTATAAAAAATAATAATTATAAGACTCAAATGTTAAAAGGAAATTCAACCAAAAACTAGCAGAAAAATTATTGGAATATTATATTATATTATTGGAAAAATATAACATGACAATACTTATAGGCATCACCTCTAGAGGGTTCATATTCAAAATAAACCAAAAATGTATGACGCTGTGATTGAGTGTGGAATCTTGGAAGTTACATCCTACATTACATCATAGAGTACTCATGTTCATGGATGAGCTAAAGTATTCAAAACTTATTATCATGGTAGTATGAAGCAGAGTAAGACTGAAAGCCATCGAAGCGAAACAAGAACACTGAAGCAATGGCTGATGAGAGACAAGCATGATGTGGCATGAAATCAACTGAGCTTTTATTATGCAACAGTCCACCACTTCTGGTTCATCAGTTCGTGATCACGTGGGTGAAAGAGCAGCACTGTTGTTGTTTTTTTTTATGTTTTTTCATATTAAATAATATGTTCAGTTATATTGCTGCTCTGTGCAGTCTAATAAAATGTACAAAAAACCTTTTTAGTGTTTCCCTGTTTTTAATAAAAACCGAACCAGAAATTGAGGATGTGTGACATTACAATGGACACAGTCCACTCACTAGATAAAATTGCTTATTTCTCTGGATTTGAACATTCTTAAAAACATTAGGGATAATGTAAATGCATAGATCAGCAAAATATATAACACTGTTCTATTGGTTGTTGGATATTTTAATAAAAGAAATCTTACATGTTGTACCTTTAATTAAATTGATGTTTTACCAAGGCATGTAGCATTTACAGAATGGCAACAAATGGCTTTAAGCATACTGTTTTACAGATCAATAATAATAATAATAATAATAATAATAATAATAATAATAATAATAATAATAACAACAATAATCACAATTAACTGATTAAAAATTAGTGTAGTACAGTACTTTGAACTTCAGAGTACCAAATGTCATGATACATAATTTTGATATCAATTCAGTACCATAATTAGCTATATCAAAGTCGTGTTAAAATCTGTTATGAACCATTAGATGTTTACCATGCCTGTGTAGAACATAATTTGAAGCTGACCAAAAATAATCTTTATTACTGTACTATTATTGCAGCTTTGTAACTTAGTGTTAAGGCCAATTGAAAAGGACCTCCTTACTAATTTTTTTTATGACAAGTCGTTCATTGATCATTTTAAATAACAACTGACTCTTAACATAATGCAAAGTAATCTTTCATCGGTTAATGCTGCTTGTAGCTTCTCTATGAGGTTAAACTAAAAAGATTTTTTATTATTTGGTTGCTGGAAAAGTTTAGAACCTACTAACGTTACAAGTACGTTAAATTTACAGACGTCTGATTAGCTTGCGTTACTTTTAAATTATTAAAGCATACTACTTTTCTAAGAAAGACATATTAATTACATCATACAGCAAATATAATCCATTAAGTACTTAATATATTAGCTTTAGTAACAGTATGTTATATGAACAATACAATTTAATCCCAAATATTAGTAAATCTCAGTGTCAGTTGTCATGTAATGTAGCAAACGATATCGACATCGAGCACAACACAAGAATGGTCTGTTTTGTTGAAAACCCCATTGTTTGGACTAAAATCATACCTCAGTAATACAATTCCGCTAATATTAGCTAGTCAAGATACATACACGGATCAATGAAGCTCCTCAGAGACTCAAAACAAGCGGCCTGGCAACGGCAAACAAACCGTGTCATATATTCAGCCTTCACTGTATAGTTACATACATAATGGGGCTCACCTCTGCTCTCCCGAACGATTTAACCTGCGAATTCCGCCAAAGATCGCCGTCGCCTTCATATTCATCTGAAGCACAAAACTCTCAAATCCGCCAAGCGTCCATATGTGTAAAATTACCCGTGTCTCTGCTCCTGAGCTCCGTCAGCCATGACTGTGTGTGAGGAGGAGAGAAAGGGATTGAGCTCTGATCCCCCTGCAGGCCGGGATGGATCTACTGCTGCTGGATCAATCCTGCCATCCATATTTCCGTGTACTGTAGCTTGAGTGGTTTGTTATCACAGCGATGTAATTACAACCGAGAGTCCTTTTAGAGCAGTTTCATGCATTCTTGGCAGAAAAAAAGTATTGAAGAACTCTTTAAAGAAAAAGGAATAATAATAATAATAATGAATTTTAAAAATTAATTAAATAAATAATTTAAATACATTTTCTATTGTTATGCATGCAAGGTCCTCACCTTGTTGAAATAAATAAAAATATAATAGACAAAATTTAATACATACACATTTACTGCAATAACAATATTATGGAGGCCACATTACTAAAGTTTGAATGAGGTTTCGTTTTTTTTTTTTCTTCCTCTTCTTTTGGTCCAAGATGTTTCTTTTACTTTTTTTTGTAATTCTCTACCAAATTGATCAAAAGTAACAGTAAAGATATTTACAGAGCTAAAAAAAATTCTTTGAGAAAAAAGAAGCTATTTTCTTTAATATTCTTACCATCACAGAATCCTAAAAAAAAACATCCCCTAGTTGTTTTAAACATTGATAAAAAAAAAAAACTAATTATTTCTAAAAGATCATGTGACCCTGAAGACTGGTAATGACTGCTTAGAAAGTACAAAAAGAAAACAGATTTTTTAAAGTAACATTACTTTTCAGCATTATCTGCACTTTCGATTTTGAGTATTGCTATATTTAAAATGTAGAATTGGTGAGAATAAGACTCATTTCAAAATTAGCGCACATTTGAAATGTTGTAAATAAGTAATTACTCCTTTATAATACATTTTAAACACAAACAAATCATAAAAACAAGGCACATACATGCACAAGGAATTCTGCTGGTTATTTTTTAATGAAAAACTCACTTTGAGGAATGTCATTTAAAGTTGTACAAAACTACTAACAATTTACTAACAGCTTAAAACAATAAAACATTTGTGCCATTTGGTTTCACATTGACTTTCAAAAATAGTCAACCCGCATTATTATAAGACATTGTAAGGTTTGTATGACATGCATTCAAAATCACTCATAGAGACACATTCCTGTATTCATTCTTAGAAATTGCACGAGCAGAACATCCGGTGCTAGCCATAAAGGACAGTTCATCATTTACTCACTTTTTAATAGTTTCAAACCTTTATGAGTTTCTTTCTTCTGTTAAACACAAAAGAAGGTATTTTGAAGAAAGCCGGAAACCTGTAACCATTGACTTCCATAGTATTTGTTTTTACTGTGGAAGTCAATGGTTACAGGTTTACAGCTTTCTTAAAGGTTTGGAATCACTTGAGGATGAGTAAATTTACATGTTTAGGTGAACCATCCCTTTCAGCCGCAAAGTGCAAATTCTTACCATTTAAACTATAGATACTTAACCCTCACAGGGGTCAGTTTCCATCCTCAAAAATTGTGAATGAGTCTATACAAACATTCCAGTACAAAAAGAAAATCATTGATATGTATCAATAAACACTAATATGTCTCTGGAGGAAACTTGGAGTAATATGTAATGGAGAATTTGGATCTGGTTTGATTGCAAGTTCAGCTTGTAGTGCAACATTGGGAGATATGAATCATCTTCTCCCTACATGCAAGTACTCGAGGTGCATATTCCAAAAAGAAGGACAAACATCCGATCTTCACAGTTACAAAAACGTAACATCTTCATTTCATTAAAGTTCTTCATTTCTCTTCTTTTTCCCTGGGTAGTCCAACCCAAAGAAAGACGAGGGTCTTCTGTGAATGTCTCTCTCCCTTTTGACGAAGGCAGAGAAGGATGAAACGCAGTTGCCGATGAAGTGATCAGCCTGTCCGAGGATGTACAGGTCGACCTGAGCGGTGTCCGGCTGCAAGCTCACCACCTTCACCTGCGTGTCAACAATATTATATTGGTAACCAGTTCATGTTCAATGTTAAAATGAAAAACATATGAAACTGTTCCTAGCATGGGATTAAAATTAGAGGTAGTATTGACTAAGTAGTAGTAATGATGTTGTAAGTTTTCTGTTCCTGGGTCCAAACTAGGGATGCGTGATATTGGATTTTTGCGGATATCAGATATTTTTTAACTCTTTTTAGTGAGTAGCTATTAGCCAAATTGAGGTAAAGCTTGTTTTATATTCACACATTCTGACTTTCGCATTTAATTAAATAGTAAAGCAGAATTGAAAAAGGATAACAGATTAATTATCAGGACGTACTGTTATGAGCACAATGCACAGATGTGACAAGGTCGTGATGTCATTGTTTATGTGAGGAAGCGTCAACAAATTAGCTGTTTCATCAGAATATATTAATATCATATTTCTTTTAAGTATAATTAAATAACAAAATATAATAAAATGCACTGAACACATAATGTGAGTGATATGCTGTAGTTGGCTAAAGTTCAACTGTTCATTTTAGAACAAAGTGACAACATGTGACACGGTCCCTATATTGGTAACATGCTACTTTTAATATTCGGTCTAAAATTGCATGTAAAGTATGCTAGCGTACAACATTAGCACTATTTAATTAACTGTCAACAATGTTGTATTTTGATAGTCATTGGCTGCTAATATGATATCGCTATTTAGAGTTTGCAAAAGAACACTTTTCTGGAATTATATTAAGAAGGTGAAAGTTTGTTTGTTTGTTTTAACTTAATGCCATGTCAGCAACCAAGGCTATTTTCATGGCAAGAACATTTCAATAATAAATATACAATTAAAAACAACTTACAAATGAATACATAAATTAAATAAGACTTTTAGCGTTAATACATGATAAAAATTCTAATATTTTTCCTGGTGTCACTTTGTTTGTAAGAGGAATTGTGCAATACAAACATTGAGTGGGGTCTTCATCTTTAAGCAAAAAGCCATGGGTTAGCCTTGTATGTCCAATACGACATTGCTAAAAATCACTTGATCAAATCTAGTCTTAAAATTCTGTTTGAGATTTCAGGTTGGATTTCATATAGTTTATTATTTTCCAATGCATCCCACTCCTCTTGCCACTTATTCAAAATGTAAACGTTGATAAAAGGTCTCATCTCTGAAGGAGGAATTTGGCATTTGTTCACCGCTTGCTTCAAAGCGTCCTTAGCAGCAGCATCAGCTCGCTCATTTCCTGAAAGCCCAACATGTCCTGGAACCCAGCAAAATATAATATGAAAAAACTGGTTTTGTAGATGGTGAACTTTGGTTAAAATACTCTCTATCAAAGGATGATCATTATTTGAAGATTCCATCACTTGGAGGCATGATTTGGAGTCTGTAAAAATGATGGAGTTCTTTTGTTGGACATTCTCTATATATTCCAATGCTAAAAGTAAAGCACGGGCTTCAGCTGTGAATATTGAACATTCTTTAGGCAGTCTGATTCCATAACGTTGTTGTCCAGTCACCATTGCTGCTGCTACGCCATTTTCCACCTTTGAACCATCTGTAAATATTGGTGAGTGTAGAGAATATTGGTTTCTAATATCCAGATATTGTTGTCTATATACATTAGGATGAGTTACACCTTTCTTCCGATGTCCTAAATCCATATTGATTATGGGCTTCTTTAATTTCCAATAAGGCAGGGAGCTGAAGTATGTTTGACTTAAAATGTCCAGGTTTAGGTTTAAATTTTGTAAATGTGGATTAATACGCACACCAAATGGTCTGATGGTTTTTGGTTTACTCTCATACAACTGCACAAATTGTGGGTTAAAAACTGCAGAATAAGCTGGGTTGTTCTTATTTGCTTTTAATTTAACAGCATACTGTAATGAAAGTTTCAATCGTCTGTTTTGGAGTGAAGGTTCATTGGCTTCAATGTACAAACTCTGTACAGGTGATGTTCTGAATGCTCCTAAAGCAAGCCGTAATCCTTGATGGTGTACTGTATTAAGGATCTGTTTATACGAGTTCCTGGCAGAATCATAAATTATACTCCCATAATCCAAACGGGATCGAATGGGAACTCTATAAAGTCGCAAAAGAACAGTAAAATATGCTCCCCATTTAGTTTTTGCCAAAACTTTGATTATATTCATAGCTTTAAGGCACTTGTTTTTTAACATCTTCAAATGAGGGATAAAAGTCATTTTGTTGTCAAGAAGAAGACCTAAAAACTTGATTTCTTTAACAACTTTGATCAAATCTCCATTGATAAAAAGTTCTGGATCATGATGAAGAGATCGCTGGATGCAGAAATGTGTACAAACAGTTTTTGTTCTAGAAAACTTAAAACCATTTTCAACAGACCATTGGTAAATTTTGTGAATGCACAGCTGTAGTTGCCTTTCAATTGTGCTCATATTCTTCCCTCTGTAACAGATACAAAGATCATCCACATAAAGGCTGCAGAACATGTTTGGTCCAATGATTTGTACAATGCTATTTATCTTGATGCTGAAGAGTGTGACAGAGAGTATGCTTCCTTGAGGAACTCCGAGTTCTTGTTTTTGTGTATTTGATAGAGAATTTCCCACTTTGACTCTGAAGTTTCTTCTAGTGAGAAAGTTTGAGATGAAGATGGGAAGCCCTCCTCTGAAGCCCATTTGATGAAGATCTTTCAAAATTCCATATCTCCATGTTGTATCATACGCTTTTTCCAAATCAAAAAATACAGCAACAACATGTTCTTTCCTGATGAACCCGTCTCTGATATAGGTTTCCAACCGAATAAACTGATCCAACGTGCTCTTTCCACGTCTAAATCCACACTGGTAGTCAGTTAACTGTTTGTTTGATTCCAGTATCCAGACAAGACGGTTATTAATCATTCTCTCCATAGTTTTACATAAGCAACTGGTTAAAGCAATTGGTCTATAGTTATTTGGATCAGAGTGGTCTTTTCCTGGTTTAGGTATAGGTATTACTGTTGCTTCTTTCCAGGAAGCTGGTATTTTACCAGAAGACCAGACAAAGTTGAAATTTTCCAATAGAAGGCATAGTAAACTATAAGGCAAGTGCTTTAAGAACTGATAATGAATTTTATCTGGACCAATAGCTGTATCATGTGAACATTTTACAGAGTTCATTAATTCTTCCATCTTAAAAGGTTGGTTGTATACTTCCTTGTTATCAGAACAAAAATTCAGTTCTTTACATTCCTGCTGTGCTCGTATTAGTTGAAATTCAGGGAGGCAATTCTCTATTGAGTTCTTTTCAAAGGATTCAGCTAGTATATTTACTATATCCATTTCCTTTGTGTGAAGTATTCCTTGTTTTTTAATATGTTGTATATGAGATCCATTTTCCATTCCCTTCATTTTACGAATCATGTTCCATATCCTCTTCATGGGAGTATAGGAAGTTAACCCTGATACAAATTGTTTCCAACTTTGTTTCTTTGTTTCGTTAATGATTCTGCGAGCTTGGGCTCTGCACATTTTAAAACTAATAAAAATTTGTAGTTGATGGATGTTTATTAAAAACACGTTCAGCCTTTTTCCGTGCTTCAATAACTTTTTTACATTGTTCATTAAACCATGGATTGGTCTTTCGTTGTGGTTTTGTTGATGTCTTTGGAATGGTTTCATCTGCTATCGCAATTAACTGCTGAGTGAAGGATTCAATAGAGATTTGATTATCTTGGGTTGTTGAAATAAATTTTTCACAACACATAGTTTGAAAAGTGAGCCAGTCTGCTTTCTTAAGTTACCACCTTGAAGGTCTAAGTTGTACATCCATTTGTGGAAATGTGAGGATAATTGGAAAGTGGTCACTCCCACACAGGTCATCCCAGACCCTCCATGAACAATCAAGAAAAATATCAGCACTGTATATTGTCAAATCAATTGCGGTATAAGTACCATGGCCTGGATGAAGATATGTTTTTGTTCCATCATTCAATAGACATAAATAATTATTTTCTATAAAAACTTCCATTCTTCTTCCACTGACATCACATCGGTCTTCACCCCATAAAGGATTGTGGCTGTTAAAATCACCCATAAGTATATATGGAGTTGGTAATTGTGAGAAAAGTTTATCCAGTTCTTGAGGTATCACAGCTTCATTAGGGGGAATATAGATAGAGCATAATGTGATAGCTCTATGAAGAGTAAGTTGAAGTGCTATTGCTTGTAACTGGGTATCTAATGCAATTTGACTGTGGATTATATCATTTTTCACCAAGATAGCTGATCCCCCAGAAGGTCGTTGTAAATTTGGTCCACATATACTAAACATTTTAAAACCTTTAAAAGTCAAGGCATCATTTGGAGATAAGTGGGTCTCCTGAATACAATAAGCAAGTGGGTTAAAAACTGCAGTTAAGTGCTGTAATTCTGCAAAGTTAGTTTTTAGTCCCCGACAATTCCACTGTATTATATGATTGTTTATCCTCAAGTGGGAAATACAGGTGCAGGTCCTTAGGTGAGACATTTTAAATTACATTTAGGTGAGAGACTGCGACTACGACTGGGCATAGTCTCAGTCATTTCAACATCTTTAGGATTGTCATTTTTTTGAGATCGACATTTATCTTGATTTGATTGTTTAGTTGCTGTGCTTAGAGTTTTCTTTTTCACTTTTGATTCTCTCTGTTCCAGATATGAGTCTTGAATCGGACCGGTTTGAATGTACACATTCTTTGTTTTTTGGGAAGTTGAATTTTTTGTGTTACTTATGGTTTGAGGTTTGTCTTTGGATAACCAAGTTAGATCTGTCTGGCAACTAGTTGTTTGTGTCTTTGGTGTGACAACGACAGAATAGGGCTTACTCAGGCAAAAGCCAGGGAGTCCTTCAACTATTTTACGGGCTTCGATATAGCTCACCTTCCTTGTATGTTTAATTTTCTGTATTTCTTTCTCCTTAAGCCAGATGGGGCAATTCTTTGATGAAGCTGCATGATCTCCAAGGCAGTTTTTACATTTAGAAGGTTTTGTGCAGTTCATTTCATGATCATCCTCACCACAATTTTGACAAACAGTTTTATTCTTGCATCCTGCAGATCCATGTCCAAATTTCTGACATTTAAAACATCTCAGTGGATTTGGTATGAATATGTCCACAGTAACACTTAGATATCCAAGTTTGATTTTCTCTGGTGGTTGTGGTCTGTTAAAAGTCAGAATGTATGTTCCTGTTTTAATCATCTGTCCATCCTTTTTGATGATCATTCTTTTAACGTCGATCACACCTAGTTGTTTCAATTCTGAAGCAATTTCAGTTTCGTCCATATCTTGCAGTTCTCTGGTGCGAATTACACCTTTGCTGTTGTTTAAAGAAGGATGAGAGAATGCTTTCATAGTAACTCCAGCCAAACTTGTTGCTCGTAGTAAGTTTTCTGAGTTTGATTGGATTAGTTTTCCAATGATTGGAACGGGCTCGTCTAAATGAAGTAGGAGCCAAAGTGATGTGTTGGATAAGTGGTAGCCGCAGCAAACCAAAATCCTCAAGCACCAGGATCTCTTAAGAAGGTGAAAGTCTGAACGTACAAATATAAAACCAACTTTACCAATGTTAGTCAATACCTTGTTTTTGTTTGTGTGTTTTTTGAGAAAGTGTCCTAGCACAGTTCAGGAGGCGGACACACTGTCACATTAAACACTGGACACTGCAGTTACATTAAACCCAAACGCATAACTTTTAAAATCGAAATCCTCTAAAGGATAGTTAGGCTGTATTAATCAGGGCAACCGAAACCGGGAACACTTCCTAAAAAAGACACTGTAATTTTAATGGCATCTACTATGTTGGTCTCTCTGACTGTCTTAATGCCAAGGTTCACGTAATTGTCAATCTAGCCCGTACCCAGAGCAGATGGTTAAGGTCATTGATGAGTTGAGAGCGCAATGAGACATATCTCACAATTATGTTTACTTCTCACAATTATGATTTCCCATTCATTTAAATCTTGCAATTCAGACTTTTTCTAGAATTATATCTTTTACTGCTTGCAACAACAACAAAAAAGTCAGAATTGCAATATATAAACACTATAAACATTAAATTCTTCTTCAAATTTAAGACTTCATACCTGCAATTCAGAATTTTGAATTGTAACTTTGTAAGTCAGAATTCAGACATTTTCCCTTCTAACTCCAAATTTATATCTCAAAATTAAAGTATTTACTAAATTAGAAAATTTTAATTTATCTTGCAAATCTGACAACCTATTGCCTATAAATTGCCACGTGGAAGGAAATGAAGTCAGAATTGCAATACTATAATTGGTTCACACTCTTTTTAACATCTTCCAGTTATGATTTAAAATCTTGCAACTCTGTGTTTACAGCTCATAATTGTAACTTTTTTTTCAGGAATGCAACATTAAATCTCACATATACACTTTTATTTTGCAGTCATTTCTGTACTGGAAACAAGCATTTCTATAAAGCTCACCTTGCTCTTGAAGAGTGTCTGAATCTCTGTGGTGTGCGACTCTGAGTCTGTGGCGATGTATACAGACTGAGCACTCGTGTTCTTCACCCAGAGCTTCACAGCTCTGCGGATCTCCGTCAGATCAGGTAAACACATGTTCATGGTCAGAGGGAGAGCAGTCTGACGGTCATATCCCACACACTGTGGAGACGCCATGAAGTGTGGACCAGTATCGCCCGTTTTCAACAGCTTGCAGGCATTTTGCTGTGCGGAAAGGTAAAAGAGAACAGCTAAATGTCAAGAAGATATAATTTAAAGAAAATATTATGTGAAATCAATTGGAAAAATAATAAGTTCATAAAAACAAATGATATCTACATTATTAATTTTAAGCATCAAGACAAAAACAGAATGACAGCCATACATTTGTCTTAATATTTAAGATTGCAGTGCAACTCCAAAATAATTCATTGTCTTTTTATATATTTATACTTCCCTTCAAACCACTAGGTATTACTCATTTGTTAGCATGAGGTTTATAATAATTTAAAACACAATAAGATTTAGTATGACCATTTCTTCTGTGTTTTCATAAAAACACAATTGTTTACACAAACATTTCACACTTTTTTGACATTTTATTTTGACAATTGTTATTTGTTTTCATAAACGTTTTGCTCAACAATTAATTTTAGTTTTTGATTGAAGTTTCTTATGTCCACCAAGAATGCATTTATTTGATAAAAATGCAGCTAAACTGTAATATTGTGAAATAGTATTACCATTATATAAAATAATGTACTACATGATCTATTTTAATACATACAATTTCATTTATTACTGTATTGACAATTAAATAATTACATTTTTCTTTAATGAAATGATTCATTGTGATTAACTGAATACAAAATAAAAGTCCGTATTCGCATTATAATTATACGCATAATATATAATTATATGCATAATATACATGCGTGAACTGTGCATAATTATTTTGTAAGGCATAACTTATGATAGGTTCTTGAATGATTAGAAAAAATAATGCACACAGGAGGTGGTGATGTTGCTACGATGCAAAGCAGAGTACCTTGGGCGTACATTATTTTCTAATAATTCAATGGAATGTCGTCAATTATTCTACTTACACTACAATTACTACACCTAGAAAAAGACCAAATTATGACACCTTATAACATCCAAATTGTATGGTGATGGATAGGTTCTTTTCATTGCCTTTAAAGTTAAATAACTAAGCATAAACATAGAAGGTTGATGAGAAAAGCTCATTTTAATTGAAAACTTGAGATGGCACTTGCATTTAAACTCTTCGGTTGTACGTTCATACATGCAGAGCTCACCCAATCAGAGCCGATCCTCAGATGGATGCCCAGATAGGGTCTGTTCAGCAGGTTTCTGATGTGACCTTCTCCTTCCTGTACAATTTTGTCAGACCAAACCACAAACTGCTGCAGACCAATGTGCTCCTCCAACACAGGAAACTGCGCCGGGGCTCCTGGAAGAGCAAGAACCGGATGCTCCTTTGGAGGAAACCTGATGAGTTTGAGAACGAGAAATATAAGGTGGAGGGATGGTGAATGCAATCATCTATATTTACTGTGCCCTCCAATAATATTGGTACCCTTAGTAAATATGAGCAAAGTGTGAGTCAACTTTTTAAAAAAATTCTGCATTCATTGAAAAAGTACAAATGCAACCATTTTATTAAAAACCATACATCTTTGTTGAATACACAGGCTTCTTACAAAGCCAAATATAAGACATTTTCAAACTTTTGCAGGACTTTACAAGTGAGTAAAATTACATATTTACATACACATACTTCATTACATTATATAAAATGCTACTTGTTTTTTGTTTTTTTTATCTTAAATTTATATTTATTTTCATTTCAAATGGCTCAGATTTTTAAAAAAAAAATACAGGCAGAGTTTTTATTTTGTGCAAAACACGAAAGGTTTATTTCATCTTAATAATTGATTAGTATTACCTATTTAGTAATGTGAAATTATAACTTTTTTATTATTATTATTTTTCAAGCAGTTTTCAAGGATTTCTGTACAAACCTGAATACAAGTGTGCACAATTATTGACAGTGGCACCTTTACGAATTTATTAGAGGATTTTATTTTTTAATAAATCCCTTTTTTTTTTAACTGGCTAGGAGCAGGAAATTGTTCAACTGTGACCTCCTGTTTCACAGGATTGAGGTAACACAATGCACATCATTTCCTATCGTTCACAACAATCAGTAAGAAATAAAAAAAGAAGAAAAAAAATGAAATAGCTTTACAAAAAAAGTGCAGAAAAACAAAAAACTGCCTATTTCCACAATCAGGACAAAAATTAAGAAACTTCAGTGTGCTGGAAGTGTTATGAATCAGCCTGGAAGAGGATGTGAGTCTGTTTATCACTGTCAGGAGAATGATTTGAGTCAAACCACTCAAAAAGTCACAAAAAAAAAATCTCCAAAAATCACAGCTGGAGAATTGCATTAGTTATTTGGTACTTAAGGTCAGAAAATCTGCAAAACTACAATCTGGTGTCACCTACATAATCACAAAGTTAAGGAATCCTTTTCAAAGAAAGGATTTCAAGAAAGTCTCCATTCTGAACCAAAAACAAACTCAAGCGTCTTTTTTGTCCTGATATTATGACCACATTAAATCAAACTTTTAAAGGGATAGTTCACCCAAAAGTTAAATTTAGTCACTATTTACTCACCTTCAGGTGGTTCGCAACACTAAAGAAGGTATTTTGAAGAAAGCTGAAAAACTCTAACCACTGACTTCCATAGTAGAGATAACAAATACTAAGGAAGTCAACTGTTACTGGTTTCCAGCTTCAAAATATCTTAAAAATAAACCTGCTAAAAAAGTCAAACATGTTTGGAAAAAGTAAAGAATGAGTAATTGATGACAGAACTATCGCTTTAAAGAATAAAGACATTTTTCAGGGTTCTTTGCTTATATTCTTACCTTTTAATCCAGTGCGGCTGGTAATAGGAGCTGAATGAAAGACCTCCAAAAAGAACAGAGCGGTCAAAGTCCACTCCAATATGGTCCCAGAATGGGCCAAAAGGGTTTCCATCCTGCAGCAGACATCATGCATTACAAGCGCACGGTCATGAGTCTATACAAAATGCAGATCTGCTGAAAGTCCAATAGATGGCAGTGTTTCCATGCTCATTTTGCATAGTTAAAAAGATTGTTTACCCAAAACTGAAAATTCTGTCATCATGTACTCTCCCTTCCCTTGTTCCAAAGCTGTTTGACAAGAGAAGATACTTTGAAGAATGTTGGAAACCCTTAACCATTGACTTCCATAGCATTTGTTATTCCTACTGTTGATGTCAATGGTTACAGGTTTACAGCTTTCTTTAAAATCTCTTATTTTTTTGTTCAACAGAAGAAAGTCAAACAGGTCTGAAACAAGTGAAGGGTGAGTAAATAGCGAGGAAATGTTAATTCTTGGATGAACTATCCCTATATAGTGCACTAAGGCTGGGCAATATGCTAAAAATCTAATATCACAACATAAATCATCTCATATCCTGATAATGATATACATCATGATATAGTACCATTTCTGTAAATTCAATCAATTAATAGTTTATGTATACTGACCACATGTTAGTAAATATTCAGAAATTGACTTCATATCTGATCATATTTCTAAGTTTATTTAGAACTTCAGGGCAAATGTTTGATTAAAAATGTAGAAATACAAAACAAATATTAATAAAATATAATACACGTCAAAAACCATTTCTGGTCCAACATAAAAATTTATTTAAAAAAAATAACACTAAATTAAATGCAGAATTTAAGCATTGTACTTTCAAGGTTGGAAATTTTTCACAATGATGTTATTAATTTTTCTGTCTGTATCCCCATAATGGCATGTAATTTTGTGCTTATATAAATTATGATAAGTATTACTATAAGTAAATAACATAAGTATTATTTTAAAAAATATTAAAAATTATTATTAATATAGTAGTATTGAAAATTAATAAAAGTATTACTGTAAACAACGTATTTTACAATTTTGTGAAACCACGAAATAAACAATAGAGCACAAAATGAAACGATTTGTTACTTCATCCATTAAAAATTTACCTATTTGATTAACTTTAGTGATTAACATTTTATTTTGTATATAATAAAGCGCTAAAGTGCAGCATTCAGAAAGAAATTAATGAGAAATTAATTCATTTAAACAATAAAAATTTCATGTTAACCGTAAACAAGGAACACCCATGTTACCTTCATGGGACAGCTCTTTTTGTCCTGGCTCCTGTGTGCTGCAGACTCAAAGCAGTAGGCGATTCTCTGACCATGATGCCAGTGTTTGGGAGCCAAGTGCTCCATGAAGTCCTCCAGACTCACCACACGGTGGTACTGCTTCAGCGGCTCCAGCTGGAAATACTCATCGTACGGGACGTGCACCTGTTACACAGAGACACAGAAGAGAAACATTCATCAAATATCTGTTCATTCACATACTCTTCTACTAGTGTGAGAGAGCTGGTCATTATCTGGTTAATTAGCCACTATGTTTTAAAACCAGCTAATAGCTAGTTGGTGTTGTTCCAAACTGATAGATCATTTAAGACTAATTCGTGACTCGGTTTGGACTAGTGATTAAACCATTGTTATTGTTAATTGAAGTAATTAATACATAAATAATAAAGATGACAAAAAGATGAAAAACAAAAGAAATCTTGCCTTGGCAAATCTTGAAAGATGTACAACTAAACAACTAAATAACAATAAAGCTAAACAACCGAAAAGCTGGGGCAGTGAGTAGCACTGTCGCCTCACAGCAAGAAGGTCGCTGTTTCTAGCCTCGGCTGGGTCAGTTGGCATTTCTGTCTGGAGTTTGCATGTTCTCCCCGTGTTTGCGTGGGTTTCCCCCACAGTCCAAAGACATGCGCTATAGGTGAATTGGGTAAGCTAAATTGTCCATAGTGTACGAGTGCGAATGAGAATGTATGGATGTTTCCCAGTGATGGGTTGCAGCTGGAAGGTCATCCGCTGTGTAAAACATATGCTGGATAAGTTGGCGGTTCATTCCGCTGTGGCGACCCCAGATTAATAAAGGAACTAAGCCGAAAAGAAAATGAATGAATAAATGAATGAATGAACCGAAAAGCTCAAATAAATTTAAATATAAGATGAAAAACTATTAAATGTTACATTAGTAACTATCTGAAATAATCAATTACTTCAACTGACAAAATTTTTTATCTGAATTAAAAATACAAATAAAAAAGCAATTCAATTAGAAGCATTGAAAGCGTATACTAAAATGACACTGGTCTTGTCCAACTGATCACTAGTTTGGACAAAATATTGTTTTTGTTATTTTTTTTATTTATTTAAGCATTTTTTTATATTTCAAAACAAATAGGATAAAATAGAAGTATTGTTTAAAAACACTTCATAAAGGTAAAATGGAAATTCTAAATTAAAAATAAATAAATGGCTATACAAAATAATTATCAACACTTTAAAAGTACACAGATAACACCTGGGCTTGATCAGCTACTGACTAATGCTTAATTTGTTAACTAAAATGATTTGTTAAAAAGTCATTAAATTATTTTATTTGTTTGTTTCTTAAACTTAGATTAAAGATGTATGATCACTGTTATATAATAGAGAACTATATTCTATATAGATCCGTGTGTGTGTGATACGTGTACGACATATGAAATTTACAGTCAGACGAGTGACGTGTTGTTGTTTACATTAGTGAAAGGTGGCGAGTGATGGCGGTAAACAATCCACGGCGGAACCGCGAGAGTTCGGTTCAGCATTTTAGCAAAAGCCAGTGATCCAAGAAAATGATCCACCTGGTTTCCAAAGCGACCTACAAAAGAGCATAGTGAAGAAACGCGTTTACGGCGACACAACACATAGACAGGCGCTTTTTGACTGTACAGTAAAATTTCTACATTCATCTGACTCTCATTAAAGTTGAGCTGTAAATGTGTCCGACACATTACCCATGCACGGACAGTACAGAATGTATCCATTTTCATCCCACGTCACGTCAGTAGCGTCGATAAATACATTGAGGAAAAATAGAGATATGTGCAAATAAGTTACAATGAAAAGTTTCAGGTGCTTTGGTCTCGCCGCCATCGCTGTTCATTCGTTATCCCACAATGCACTGCGAACATTGTTAACCCTTCGTTTCCCGGGAAGGTTCAAACTTCGTTTTTTCTTTAAAAAAAATCCTGGTATCATTTTATTTTGATGGTCCCTTTAATGCATTTTGTTGAATTTAAGTTACATTGCATCTACATGCCAACTAATTATCATTAGATTATAAGTAGACTGTAAGGTTGGGGTTGGGGTTAGGGTAAGTGTGTTAAATTGTACTTGCAAAATTTCTTATAGTCAGTTAAATGTCTGTTAAAGGAGCAGAATCAGCAGATATTAAGCAGACAGTCTACTAATACTCAAATGAGAAGTAACTGGCATGTAGTTGCTATGCAACTTTTAGTCAACAAAATGTGCAATAGGGACCATCAAAATAGTTTTACCAAAATTCTTTAATCCTCCTCTTTTTGTTTTCGTTTTCCCCCTTCTGTTTTATATTAGTCAAATGTTTTTACAGAGCGATTTTGAGAATATGTTTATCATTCCATAGTTCAGAAAATACTGCAAACAGCTATAAAAAATATATATTTCACATTTTCTGTTGAACTAAATATTTTATATGAAGTCAGGCAAATTATGTAAGTCACGTAATTATGTACTTATGTT
>CAIGQW010000317.1:5564504-5611342 GCA_903798125.1 Danio choprae | reverse complement strand
TATATATATATATATATATATATATATATATATATATATAGTTATATCTGTAATTATGTAACATCTGTATTAGTGATGTAATTATGTAGTATATTCATCTGTAAAAGAAAAACTTCATAACATATATAGAACAGCAGTTGTATGGAAGTTCTTCTAAAGTGGAGATGTATGGCTCAGTGAAGAGAAAAAAAGTATATTAAAAATGTGTTTTGTAATAGAAATCTACAGACACAAATGGATAATGTGACAATGAACCACTTAATGTATTTGAGATGTTTTGTTAGATAACACTGGGGTAAAACAGCTTATGAAAAGTTAAAAAGTCCAAAATCTTTTGCTGTTGTTGTTTGCCTGCAGTTTCTCACATTAAATTGTGATGCATTGAAATGTACACTAACGAAACAGATCCTTCATTCTGAGATGTTGAGCCATATAGTAGTAGTATTTCAAATGTATATGTGCCTTTTTTCATAGTCATATTTAGCTGATTGTATTGGTGGAATTTTCTGTACAGCATCATTGATAATGTATGTATCATTGATAATTGTTTTTTATGAAAATGAAAATAAATCTTGTTTTTAAACATAATTATTTTAAAATAGGTTTAAAATAATGTGAACATATGAGTTCAACAAAAGCATAGATAATCGATTAATATGACTGCTAAAATGTAACAATGTATATTAAACAGCATATAAAGCACAATGCCCAACAACGCCCCTTAGCTGTTCTAAATTCATTAAATCATGACTTTTTGAGGTTTATTACTTTAATATATTTGCATATAAACATATACATGTGCTTTTTATGTCCTTGCTTTAAGGGATACATTGTATTTCAATGGTTTATAAATAGTGCAGATGCAGAAGGCAGTATATCAAATTGCCTCTTTTACTTCTACTAAATTGTGCCAAGTGACTTAGATGTGCAACAAACTCTTTTAATAGATTTACAGAAGAAACCAATTAATTTCTGCCCGAAGAACCTGTGATTTGCTCAAATGTGACTCATATGTAAGCTATTGACTGAACTGAATGGACGTCACATGGTGAATATTTATAGTCTGGATGCAAACATAAAGATTTCACTGCTGTTATTCACCTTGACACATGTCCATTTAAAGAAAATATACCTCCCAATAAATAAATAAAGCCTCACAGTGGCGCAGTGGGTAGCACGTTCGCCTCACAGCAAGAAGTCGCTGGTTCGAGCCTCGGCTGGGTCAGTTGGCGTTTCTGTGTGGAGTTTGCATGTTCTCCCTGTGTTGGCGTGGGTTTCCTCCGGGTGCTCCGGTTTCCCCCACAAGTCCAAAGACATGCGCTATAGGTGAATTGGGTAAGCTAAATTGTCCGTAGTGAATGAGTGTGAATGGGTGTGTATGGATGTTTCCCAGAGATGGGTTGCAGCTGGAAGGGCATCCGCTGCGTAAAACATATGCTGGATAAGTTGGCGGTTCATTCCGCTGTGGCGACCCCAGATTAATAAAGGGACTAAGCCGAAATGAAAATGAATGAATGAATAAATAAATAAAATGTCACAAGATGTTGGCTTCTTTGTTATTTAAAAGACAATTCATTCTAAAGTATTATTTTTATACATGTGGACTCCCTTGTCAAAAGGACATGCACTTAATTATGCTAATTGGTGTATTTCAAAACGGGCCTCACAGTGGCGCAGTGGGTAGCACGTTCGCCTCACAGCAAGAAGGTCGCTGATCGCTGGTTCGAGCCTCGGCTGGGTCAGTTGGCGTTTCTGTGTGGAGTTTGCATGTTCTCCCTGTGTTGGCGTGGGTTTCCTCCGGGTGCTCCGGTTTCCCCCACAAGTCCAAAGACATGCGGCATAGGTGAATTGGGTAAGCTAAATTGTCCGTAGTGAATGAGTGTGAATGGGTGTGTATGGATGTTTCCCAGAGATGGGTTGCAGCTGGAAGGGCATCTGCTGCGTAAAACATATGCTGGATAAGTTGGCGGTTCATTCCGCTGTGGTGACCCCAGATTAATAAAGGGACTAAGCCGAAATGAAAATGAATGAATGAATGAATGTATTTCAAAACATTTTTTAAGTACTTGCAAGATAATGTACATGTTCATTCATTCATTTTCTTTTCGGCTTAGTCCCTTTATTAATCTGGGGTCACCACAGCAGAATGAACTTATCCAGCATATGTTTTACGCAGCGGATGCCCTTCCAGCTGCAACCCATCACTGGGAAACATCCATACACTCATTTACACTCATACACTACGGACAATTTAGCTTACCCAATTCACCTATACCGCATGTCTTTGGACTTGTGGGGGAAACCTGAGCACCCGGAGGAAACCCACGCGAACACGGGGAGAACATGCAAACTCCACACAGAAATACCAACTGACCCAGCTGAGGCTCGAACCAGCGACCTTCTTGCTGTGAGGCGATCTTGCTACCCACTGCGCCACCATGAGGCCAGATAATGTACAATTAAAGAAAAAAATAAAAGGATACTTAGAGTTCACTTTCATAACCACATGTGTCTCAACACACTTTTTAATCATATTTCAAAGGCAGTAAAAGTAATTATGAAACTGCACATAAAGACATGATTACAAAAAGTTCAGATAATTGCATTGAAGAGTTTTAAATGTAACGCATTTTCATTTAATTGCAAATAACATCCAGTTACCTCTTCAAAATGGTCATGTTCAGATTAATCAGTATTTAAAAAAATATATAAAGTTTTCTTTTTTTTTCTTCTTGCTTAATCCACACTGTAGCATTTTTTTACCTTTTAGTTTATGAATTAATTTCTCTGATAACACAACTAAGCACAGCACATTTGCAATGCACACATTTAAAAAAAAAAGCTCAACTGAAGAGTGCTATTGATATTCAGTGATGATAAAGTGATAAACGACAAAGCGTTTGCCAAATTCAAAGCTCTTTTATCAAAACCCATCATTAATAGCAACATGTGTGTGCAACATGTTCACACTCACTCTCTTCTCCAGGGGAATTCACACACACGCTCCACACGCGTAAAAATGACACTTCTTCCATGCACTGATTAATTGAAATTAGTCTGTGTGTTTAGGCATTATATCAATATAAACTTGTAAATCGGACACTCAGCCTAATATACATAAACATATACATATAAACAAAAATAAACAGTAAATTGAAGCATCTTGGAGCCTATAGTTGCCAGGTTATCACAGATGAAACATGATCAATCATAGTGTATAAACATATATTGCTTTTAAGATATATTGCTTTTAAATACACAATTTTTTGTTAAGATACTTTCTCTCATTATATCTTAATAGGTAAAAAATAAACTAATTAATTTTTGAAGATTTGTGAAAGCTTTTGCTTCTTGCCAGTTCCAAACATTGTTCTTGTTTATTTATAAACTGTCCAACAAAATGAACACTGATACAGCAAAAGACAAAATGTTAACAGGAGTTTGTGTTTTGCCAACCAATTTTTAGGTACATTAGTTTTTAAGAAACCAATTTGAAACCAGTCACTATTTTCCATTGTAACGAAATAAAAAAGATTAAAACTATTTAATATATTTTTTATTGCAAAATTCATTCATTCATTCATTCATTCATTCATTCATTCATTCATTCATTTTCTTTTCGGCTTAGTCCCTTTATTAATCTGGGGTCACCACAGCAGAATGAACCGCCAACTTATCCAGCATATTTTTTACACAGATGCCCTCCCAGCTGCAAGCCATCACTGGGAAACATCCATACACACTTGTGGGGGAAACCGGAGCACCTGGAGGAAACCCACTCAAACACGGGGAGAACATGCAAACTCCACACAGAAATGCCAACTGACCCAGCCGAGGCAATCGTGCTACCCACTGCGCCACCGCGTCATTATTATGACAACATTATTTATTGTAATTAATAAGTATTAATTAAAACTATTATTGTTAATATTGAATAATTATTTAAAAAAACACTTTTTTTAGGTTTATCAGATTTTTTGCACATTTTGCATTGTTGTTTGACACACATCTTACCTATACATTTACTGAGTAATAATTGCCAATTAAGTCATTGTTAGTGACTTTTGCAAGAAATCTGAAAATGTTCAGATGAACAGAATCAAGAAGTAGATTGCTATGACTGAATGATTCATATAGGGTTTTGAGAAATGTCTAAGTTTGTGATGTTTTAAAAATGATGTCTTGTAAAAAAAGTTTCTGGCTATGTAATAAAATGGTGTCTGTTGACTAATCATACTGATTATTATTGTATGGACAAAACCAGTTTACATCACCATCAAACATTTTCTTGAATGTTTTGCTCATCAGGCTTACAGGACAGAATTTAAATTGTTACTTAAATTTGACCTTTATTCATTCGTTTGTTTGGAGGTGGGGCTTTCTGTTTGCCCAATCAATGATAGTATCCAGTCTGGCATTTAATCTGCAGGCAACTCCACCTCATAAAGACCATTTCTTTCATAAGGACAATGGGCCATTTGGACAGGTGATCAGGTATACTCATCTGGAGTACAATCATTCCTTAAGTGATTTTGTGTTTTGGCCTCAACAGTACTTGCCAATCATAGACGAAGGTTGTTGAACATGTATTGGTTACCAGGAAACAGAGAAAACTAAGTAAAGTCCATAACATAAGACACTAAGCTAAACACAGATCTTCACAATCACCATGTTAAATGATAGAGGATTTTAAGAAACCAGTATGACACCAGTCATTATTTTAAAGACTATTTTTGACTGAAATAAAACCCCTTATTTCGGATATTACCAGATGAAGCACAATTTCTAGATCAGCATTTCTCAATCCCAGTCCTCACACCCCACTGCTCTGCACATTTTTGTATGTTTCTCTTTTCACTTAGTTCTAATTCGACAATAAGTGGCCTGCAAAATGGACTCCACAGAATCTTCTGCTATGATTTCAGTTTGAAGGGAGCGTATGCATTTCATTCAAATCGTATTTTAGTGTGGTATACATGCATTTGTATTGTATTTGTTTATAGAGGTATATTGCAGTAGTCAACATTTAAAGTGGATCAAAAAGTTTTTTCTAGAATTGTCCCAAGACGAGAATGTGTTGTTCAACAGTCTTAGAACAACTTTGATGAAAGGTTCAGATGTTCACTTCAAATGTGTGTGTCACATGCGTCTCTAGTAAGAAGATGTTGAAGGCAATCACATTGTGTCACAAAATCACAAATCTGTGAATGAACATTTCGAAGTGAAATAAAGGTTTCTCATATTTAGGTAGAGAAGAGACTAGGGAGCAATGCACACTACTTAGGGATACATCAGTCTGAGCACAGTTCTTCTAACAAGCTGGTCATCTAAATCAGGTGTATTAAATAAGAGAGACATGCAAAATATGCCAATGACTGAGGTTGAGGATTGAGAAACGCTCTTCTGGACTGACCAAACAATTTTTACACTTTACATTCTACTCAAACCTATAGGTTTACTTAATGATAATTCACAATTAAGTTATTACTGATATAACACGTTTAAGCATATCAGGAGTGACTTCTGCAGGAAATAAGATAAAGTCCAAACGAACTGGGTATGGTCAGTAGATCACTATCACTGAGTGACCAGTAGGGTTTTGGAGCCGTTAAGACCACAGGGTCTTGCACCCTTTGTATATACACCTCCATTCCCTTGTCAAATCTCTCAACATTTCCTTCTGCACTCTGTCAACATGTTTCTGTGTTTCCTGTGTCTACTGCCCTCCCTTTATCCCTGCTTTCTAATGACCTGGCCCATCCCCCCCTCCATTGAAACCTTCGCATGTGCACACAAGCAGACACTGTTTTTCATTGTTGGAGATGACTGAGATGATAACAAAGCGGAGAGAGACTAAGTTTCTCTCACTCTCTGTCTGCGCAGAGCTCTGAAACTTCCTTCAGGTGAGGAAGCGAATCACATCTTCAAAGATCACACGAGATAGAGGTTAAAACAATCGCTTCTCATTCTCGTGGTGTGTTTGAGCGCAGCCTGCAGTTACGATGAGAGAGGGGAGCAGCAACTCAAGACAGAACAAATGTTTCCTCTAAATGTGAACATTAAAAAAAACTGCACATCCCTTCCTGTTCATAATGTCTCACTCAAACATGTGTCAGTGATGACTTTATGGCTTTGAAACTGCGAGGGATTAAGCATGCTGCACATCAAAAGCTCTCTGGAGGGAGGATAGGATCGGGATCATCTTGCGAACCTCGTGTTATCTGTTTCTAAAGACTAATATAAGGAGAAGCGCCTGGTGTGATGGTTTCTGTGAGCATGTGCAGAGCTCTGCCGGGTCCACCCATGTCTCTTATCTGTGCTGAACAGAGCCACTGCAGTGACTGCCTGACGTCTGATACTGCAGGTTGTTGCGTGTTACCTTAGGGCTCAGCCTAACCTACCTTCCCACACACTTCCCTTTCGCTTTCTGCTTAGGTTGCAGAGCCAATACAAATTTATGACATTCAAAGTAATGACAGAAATCTCTGTCTACCCTATATGACTTCCAATAACAATTTTTAGTTGACTTTAATCAAATTATTGAACTTAAATGTAAAAATCGAATAGTATGCATTATTTATACACTATACCTTTGTTACTCAGAAAACCTTAGTGAAAATGAATTTTTAAAAGCACAGCCATTTTTTTAAAAGCACAGCCATTTAGTTCAGAAACTGATATTATTTATCTTGTTCAAGTGGTGATCAGTGTTCTGGCCAAATAATCTGGAAATATTGAAAAGTTTGTGATTGGATCTTTATTACTGTGATTAAGATGTTTCTGGCTTACATTTTTGGCAACAACTCTTTCAATCTAACTTATTCTGGGATCATAATGCAAAGATTCATCTGGCTCAGTTTGCTCAATTAAGCTTTATTTTTCTACATTAAGAAACTTCTTACAACTGGCTACCAATTGATTTGAGCCCAAATGCAAGTCTTGAGAGAGTAGTTCAGCTCTGCGTCTGATAGTAGAAGCTTTCTTATTGCCAATATAAGATCCCAGCCGAGGATTACTGCAACTGTGATGGAAATAAACCTTGGGGCATTGCCTATGGTTGTTGAAACCATAATCAAAGCTACAGTATTATGTAGTGACTGTGGTTAACAACTTTGTAAAGTCTATTTTATATTGATTGGTGTACTTAAAATTCATTATACTACAATTGTCATGTTGTTATTATAAAGCAAATTGTCAGTTTCACTCACAAATTTAATTCACAAATCCTCTCCTATGCCCATATGGGATTTACATCGAATGTACACTTCAGAATCTAGTCCAAAGTAAAAGTTTATGTGTACTTTTTATGAGATCAGTCCTAAAAGTAAAGTCTGAAGAAACTTTACATTCCAAAGGTTCTTTATAGTTAAAAGAGGTTCTTAAGGTTGTTATAATGTTCTTCATATGACGAAAGTTTGTTCTAGGAAGAACTTTTCACTAAAAGGGACAAAAAGAAATCAATGGCATCACGGAAAAAAAACTTTTTGTATTTTGCTTTAAAAGAGGACTGTGAATTAAAACATACTTCTTTGATCGCATTATGTTTTCCATCGACTATATTGTATATTGTAAGTGTTCAATGTCAGATGCAGCTACAGAATTCCTAAAACTTTAGGAGGAAAAGACCTTTAACTTCTGGTCAGATTCTGAAGTGCACATCCTTTAACTCAATAGGCCACAGATTTGTGAATGGCAGGGAAAGGACACAAATGACCATATGTTAATGAGAACATAGTGGATGCTATCATAATCTGCAACGTCTGTCACATTGTCTGAAACTCTAAACATTCTCACCACCCAGACATGGAGAACACGCATCCATGATCTCTCTGTCGGTGGTTTGACAGCACATTGGGGCCGTTTATCACTTTCCTGAGCTAACATAAACCAACCATCTGCTTTTAACCAAACACATAAAAAACATGCTCCCCTTAACCCACTATAGTCCCCAATTCAACATAGAGGGGGAGAAGGCAGCTGAAGAGCTGATTTTGTACACCAGGGTAAGCAAATCCACTCCAGATGTGTACAAATCGCCCCCTGCTTAATTGCCATTGTTGTTCTAGATGTTTTCTGTAAGGCTTTGGTAACTTTTTTAGTTGGTGAGATCTATTGGATGAATATGTTGAAGTTTGTGTAAAACAAACTAACAGTGGTGTTGTGATGAGAAGCAAAGCATTGAGGGAAAAAGAAACAGGAGGAATTAGGATGACACCTAAACCTGTTAGAAGTTCAACTACTGGCTACTTACTCATAAACAGCCACAGATGTTCCCTTCAAACACTTCTGCCGGGTTTTTTTTTAGTGTGCATGTGCGCTTTTCCCCTGTTCTGCTTCCTGTCATCATGGCATCCGTATAAAGAGCCAAATATTGGCTTTGTAAGTTCCATGGTTAATCAGAGAGTAATTAGGAGCTGGTCTTGCAGGAATGGAGGGTTGACTTTGCTTTGAAACTCACTCTCCCCTTGTTCCCCATAATAGTTTTTTTTACAAGCACTTTTGAGGTGGAGAAAGGAGAGGTTTTACTGGGCCGGCAGTGTGGTGTGTGGCATTTCACAGAGCACTTTAAAATCGATCTGGAGCGTCTAAATGACAGACCACCACTCCACTGTAATCAACCTGAATCAGTCACAAAATCTGGAAGAAAATATAAATAAACAAACAAGCAGATCATGAGGCTTCATCCGGCTCCTCTTAAATGGGTAAATGGGTGGAAGGTTGGGTTTCCAGCTAAAAGACAGACCAAAATGTGTGCAGAAGATTTTGATTGTGTGTGTGTGTGTGTGTGTGTGTGTGTGTGTGTGTGTGTGTGTGTCCGCGAAAGACAGAGAAAGCGGCCACTTCCCAAATTAAATGAACTCTTTGATTTCTGAACGACATCCTTCTGGCCTTAATCAAGTCGGTCGTGTTCCACATTTGGCTTCAGCATATTTATTTTGAGTTAAAAACTAAGCTGGCTTAATTTAACCTTAACCTTAATTTAACATTTGGTCATCCTATTATAAATACACTTTTAAAGCATTCACAGCACCACATTTACTTGTTTTTTTTAAGAGAACCAGTAATCTTTCTTTATATAGGATGAGTATTTTTTTTATTATAATTTGTTTTGTATTTATTTATTATATATTTTTCACAAAATAAATGCTTAATACTCATTTTAAATGATTAATTCATCCTAAAAATATTATTATTAATTAATATTATTCTCAGAAGAAATGAGAATATAAACATTAAAATATAAAAATGCAACTACATATTTAAAAATAAAGATTACAAATGATTAGTTATTTTTAATTACATTTTATTTATTGATTTTTTGTTTTAATCCTATAGAACTATTAGGGGTTCCTTTTTTAATCAATGACCACTTTTTGACAGTATAAATAACCTAAAAACCCATTGATAAAAATAAACAAAAATAACTATAAATACATTTTTGTGCAATGCAAATGTTCTACTCTTTGTTATCCAAATATATATTTTTATATTATAACTATGTTTCCAGAAAGAACGTCTATGTAATTGTTCAAATGTAAAAAACAAACAAACAAAAAAACATTCTTTGGATCATAAAAATGTATATATGTTTATTAAGAACTTTGAAATGTAAGCAAAAATGAATGCAAAACCATCTTTTGGAGCTTCTTTTTATATGAAAGTTAAAGTTTCTTCACTATCAAAGAGCCCCGTTTATTTTTTTTATAGAGCATGTCTTTGGATAAACTTTATGAATAATCTCTTCTGTTATAGTCTGGGTCATTTTGTGTCAAAGCAACGAAATTTCAGAAACTTTTTTTTCTGATGAAAGATAAACAACAAAAAAGTGAAATGTTATATTTTAGTGATTAAAAATATAATAATCATTGTGGATGCAAATTGTGATGAGTGGATGTATATATGATTTGGGGACAAACAAAAAAATGTTGTTAAAAATCAAAATCTAAAAGAATATCGAGATTTCTTTAATAGTTCTTGAGTTACAGACATACAAATGTGTTTTTCATGGTTTTGAACCGTCACTGTTGATGTCAAGCAACAAAAATAAAAACAATCAACAGATTTCACTAAAAGAGCAACCAGTCTTTGTGTAAAAATAACATCATTTTTCTAAAGTAATTTTTACCCCCACTGATTTGACACCAAATTCCGGGTAAAAATGTCATTTAAATCTCCTCTGCAAAATAGTGTATTACTAAATATATATCCATTGTAATATTTTAACTTTCATCACTGTGTATGTATATCTTTCTTTAGAAAAATCATTAAGAAAATTAAAAAGTTGAAGTAGGAAAGTTTCTGATAGTTCAATTTTGTACATTTGTAAATGTGCTTGTTCATTTATTTCATTATATTTTCCTTACATTTTAAAAAGAATTCAAGTTTAGCATGCAACATAATACGTCACTGTTATGGCAGGACATTGGTGCATATCTTTATTTTATTATTTATTTAAGTGCAACAAATAAATTTATCTTAAAAATGACTTTAATCCTTGTGTTTGGATAAATTACAGCTGCTCTCCATCTCACTCAACTGCTCTCTCTCACCTTTACTTTACGGTGTGTGAAGTTTACCTGACCTTCTCTTCACATCCTTCTGTGTGCTTAGAAAAGTCGCTTCTGACTACTGCACTGACAGCATATATATTTCACAGAAACGTGGATATTTTGGTGGAACCATAATAATGGCTGTGAACTACGAATAGCCTATTATTTCTGACTGATGAAGTGATTTGTCATTCTTTTACATTTATTTATAGTTTGTTTATTTCCTATGAAAAATACACTGTAAAAGAATTCTTGTTTATTTGAATCAAATGAACTTTTCTAGTCATCTCAACTTACATTTTTTTTAATATTCTTTATTTTTTTATCAATCAAACTAAAAATATTAAGTTAAACTTTGTATAACTTAAAAAGCTGAACCTAGTTGGAAATAAATGAGAATTTTAGTTGAAACTCATTTGAAACCTGATTAACTTATTTTTAACCAACTTAAAAATCATTTGTTGTCTTGACCTTTTATCATTTACATTTTTTACAGTGTATAAAAAATTAAGAGCAAGGAAACAAAGAAAAAAAAAGAAAGTTAGTCTACTTTTATAATAACCAAAGTGTCACTTTTTTAAAAGTTCATAACACATTTAAATATTTGTAATAAAATTCACATCTTTTAACCTGTGCTTTAGCTAACTCAGTAAATATTTAATTGATGAATATCTTTGCTCTTGTTGTTGAAATTATTCTTTCAAAATATCTGAGGGTCATTGTTACACAAACATCTGACTTCACCGAAACATCTTTAAACATTTAGGAAAATAAACATAGATGCAAAACATACACTTTCTATTTGATCAATGAGTAATGTTGGCTTCTTTTTGTGTCTTTATTTATTGTGTAAAATGCTTGGTTTCTAACCTTTAATCATCTCACACCACAGTCATTTGGCTTTTCCCTTTTGATCTGTCCTGACTGCACACATAATATCTTTTAAAATATATCTTAATCTAATCTAGTCTTTATTAAATGTGGTGTACACTTTTTCCGAGAATTTTTAATATTGATTTGGATCCTTTGTAAATGATGCTGCTGTGTAATTCAATGTCAAAAGGTGGACTTTGTGTAATAGCATCTAAATAAAACAGCTTCATTTGCTTACAACCTATTATTTCATATAACTTTAAAACGAGATCAACGGCAGTTGTTCTGACAGATTATTACAAAAAGGGTGTAATTTTAAGTTCCCTGTTTGACTATGAGAAGTCGAAAAACCTTTTCGACAATTACAACTGTTGTTGGTATTTTTATTTTTTTGTCGGGAAAAAAGCTACAAGGCGTTCAGAGATTTAAAATGTTCATTGTAAAATCAAAGAATTAATACGATTATTCTGAGCAGCTGTGAGTCAAAGTTGGCTGTATATTAAAACACAAAGACTTGCAAGAAATGCGGCATTTTAAATTCAGACACGCACACAAGTTAAGACATCTCTTCATCTCAAACGCGTTCATGAACTTCCCCTGCAGCTCACAAAACAAACCCCGCAACAATTCCGTTCCAAAACTACCTGATATTATCACTCCGAATAATCATTCAGTGTCCAGTCCTTTTTCGGGTGATTTTTTTGGGGGCAGTTGCAACAACAAATCTAATAAATTCGCATTCGGCAAAAAAAGAAAAGAAAAAAAAACCTTGTGAAACGTCCGAGAAAACAATTTCTCTCGGGTGTCAAAAGAGCTCCTGGAGGATTTTCTTTTTTCTTTTTAACATAAAAACTCGGAAAGGTTTCGCCCCTTTGCATTGAGCATGTCGAGAGGCTTATTGAAGACCCTTCTCCCCCACCCCTACTCTCTCTCTCTCTCTGTCTCTCTCTCTCTCTCTCTCTCTCTCTCTCTCACACACACACACACACACACACACACACACACACATACATACACGCTGGTCGGAGGGGGTTGGGGTGGTGAGGAAACGGGCTGCTGTGCCCTGGAAGTGATTCTTCCCTTAAAACACAAGGTGAAACGGGAGCATCGGAAACTACACGTGGGACCTGCACCTCTCCATCCTTCATTAAATCATACGAATATTTCTTTGCTCGACGTGTTAATATGTTCGTAATCGATCAGTTAAATAATCATTTGAGAATTTAATCTTAGCCGAGCTAGTGACAGAAAACATAAAGACGACCCTTCAGAGTCTTTAAATCCATCATAAATTTGACTGTTTGTGAATGAATATTTGTTTTTGCCCGATGTCTTGATTTGGAGTATAATTTGAGTGACTGTAAATAGCCTATACAGAATCACCATGTTTTCTATCAAATGATGATCATTTAGGTTATGTTTGATGAGTAACTGCAATTTTTGTTCTTGATTAGGCCTCTTTAATTTTTCTTTAATTGTTTCTCAATCTGATTTTAAAGAGGGGGAAGCTTTGATAAGAATTGGAAAACTCAACAGGATATTGATTGCTCTTGTTTATTAAATTGTCTCCACTTAAAATGATGTTAAAAAAAATAGATGCCAACCTTTGACTGCAGAATAGAAAAATCCAGCCTAGGTTTGATTGATAACAAAATTATACAAAGTTCATTTTGACCTTATTTTCTTTTTTTTTCTTTCTTTTTTTTCTTATCTATCTATCTATCTATCTATCTATCTATCTATCTATCTATCTATATCTATCTATCTATCTATCTATCTATCTATCTATCTATCTATCTATCTATCTATCTATCTATCTATCTCACATTGTAAATTTGAAATTTATATCAATGCTAATTTTTTATTTTATTTCACAGTTGCAAACCCCAAAAACTAAAGCAAGGGAAAACAAACAAACAAACAAACAAACAAACAAACTTCAGTAAACCTAAAGCTTAAATAATTAGTATTTCTCAAAGCTATACACTTGAAAGTGTTTCCATACTTGTTGCAATCCATTTAATTAATCATAAATAATTTCATGTGTACTGAGTATTCAAAATGTATCCTGAAAATGATTTTTTAAAAGTGTATAGAACTCATCAGTGCAGATTGATACCACTTTGATTGTACTTAAAGCAAAACATATTTACAGAAATGCATATCATAATTTAGAAAAATACAATTTAAAAGCTAAACAATAGCCTTCTATTTTTACTTTAATCCAGCAATAAATTACTTAAAATGTTGCCAAAAATCATTATCAAAAGTAACATGAAACAAATGCATTTCTTTTCAAAACAGCACGTGGTTCTGTACAAAATAGAGCTGCTTGTTGACTTAGTCACCTTGCATTAAACATGCCTGCATTAAATAATTTAAAAACGCTATCAGCTGTCTTAATCCTTTTACTTTCGATACACTTTTAGCGATGAGCCTCACCAATCCCGCCGCTATCCATCATTAATCGTAAAGGTGTGAAAACTACAACCCCAAAAAACACACACAACATACACACGCACACGCGCGCGCGCACAGTTTACCAGCCCCTGTGAAAAAGTTTGTGAAAGTGGCCTGACGTCACACTCCCACAATGCTCGCGCGCCCCATAACTCTGCTGCTGCAGCCTGAGGAGCGCGAGACACTCAGGCCCCGAAAAAAGAAAAATTAGAGAAAAAATTTGGAAAAAATAATTAAACAACAGATCAAGAGGAGAAAGACCGGGAACGGTGGCGTGGGACTCCCACGGTAGGTTTGCGCTTAGTCGGTGCTGGAATGTGACGGCGGTTCCTTGTGAAATTGACTAATGCGGCACTGGAAAGTTTTTTGGTGGCAACTGCTCGTTTTTTTCTGCAAGTCCTCATATTGTAGCTGCACGCTCTGATGTGTGCATGTTTTTTTAATGAAATCCCGATAATTAACACAACGAATTCGGCCGCCGATCGATACGGGATATGATACAAGAAAGCTTCATTGTAATAACGCTGTTGATATTTTCTGTCGAGCCGACGTCATTTATTTTTGCCTTATTTTTTGCTGTTAAACATTGTTGAGGCTTCGGGTATTTAATTTTTAATTGCACGTTCGCAAACTTCATCGATAAATACACCGCGAATGCGTTTTGTTTACAACCCGACACATTTGCATTTGCTCGACTGTGGGATTGACCGTGTCTACTGATGTTCGTTGTGACTTCGAAGTGAATAGTTGCATTTTGAGTAATTTCTGAATATTTATTGCCAGTGCTGTGTGGACACACGCGAGCTGGAGCTCCGTTCCTGTTGAGTTTGAAACATTCGTTTATAAAAACCACGACTGTCTATGAATAGTTCACCGCTTGATTTGCGAAAATCACATTAGGCTGTAAATGTTCAACTATTTTCGTCTAGTTTGTTTAGTATTAGCCTATAACTCCATGCTGGCTGTGGCTTATCTGCTGCTCGTCATTTGTTGGCCACATATCGGATGTTCTTGGGCGGATTGTGACTTTTGTTTAATGCCGTCTTGTGTGAAAAAACAGTTTGTTTGTGTCTTCCTATCAAGAGGTACTTAACAAACAAGAGTGTCAAGCGGTGGTTGTGGTGCGGGGCACCTCGGTTTAATGTTCATTTACATATTACTGGGCTTCATGGGGATCATGGCACAGTTTTTTAAAAGAATCACTCTGTTAAGAATTGTTCAGAAGTGAGGGATCAGTGAGTTTACACTGTAAACATGTTTAACCTACTAAATTGAACGTAAGTGTGATTTCAGTTTATAAGTCATAGTTTATTATACATTTATAAGAACTTTATTTATTAATTTATGAAGTAAACAAAGTAAAATTATGGGCATGTGTTATTGTGACATGTTCATAGATGGTCACAAATCAGAATGATGAAAATATGTTTACAGTAAAGAAGGCTCATTCAGATGTTTTGAGGCTTTAATTGAAAGTTTTATGTTTTGGTTGAAATGATGCTTATGAAGTCTAATAATCCACCAGTTAAGACATTTTAAATGCACAAAAACACCTGCTGTGACATTTAAAACTTAGGTGACAATTGCTGTTGCCTTGTATTTGGTGATCAAAGTTAAAATCTGCAAGTTTATTACATTTTGAATGCAGTGAAAAATAAGAAAAGAATTATTGCGAGGAGCTAACTGAGGAGGTGTGAGTGTCATAACTGTCATAAAGATCATTTGTTTTTGCTTCTCCATAGTATAACTACAGTAACCGTGCCCAATATTTAACAGTTGACCAGATTGCAGTACTATATGATTAAACCTGTAGCTGTTTGACATCTTTGCAGTAATTGTTTTATTATGCGTTAAGTGAAAGATTTCCATTGGCTTTGCTTTTTTCTATCTCTTATTTTTGATTGTATTGTGATTAGTGTTTGTCGCTGGGTGCATTGGATATAATCTAAGCAAAACATTTCACTTTAACCAGATTCATTGAAAAAAATAGCTTATAAATGTCTTGTTTGCAGTGATTGATAAAGAACAGGTTGTGACGAGCTCTTGTTTGGGGGTTTGCTTCATCATGGCCCTCCACTTCCACTGCCTTGAGCTACATAATAAGGAAATGGAAGTGAGATCGTCACGAGACAGTGCTTTTGTTTTTGTCATTGCATGTTGAAACGCATATAGTGATGTGTGGGACCATTTCGTTTTTCAGCACAGGCTCTGATTTTGCTTTTGAGGGATCTTTACACGGCTTTGACTGAATGAAGCCAATTTATTTTAGTTAATAAGTTGGAGAAATGAACTTGAAATATTTTGTAAATATTTCTGGTTCATGTTACATGGGTCGAAGATAAGGTGTCTCATTTAGTGGAGCAAAAGAGATGTTATAAACATAGAAAGTCTGTTTAATGCATGCAAAGTGTTAACTTTAAAGTTTCACATAACATCTGTGAAAAAGAACATTTCAAGATTAAATAATGTTCCATCATTATTTAGCATAATAGATTTTAAGATTTCATATAAAAATGAAAGATACTTATTCTGAACTATGCTTATATAAAAGAATAAGGCACCATTTTTTGTGTTGTAAATTATTGAAAACATTTTACTAACAAATGCGTAAAACCTTGTGGTTTGAAAGACAGTGGCAAATAACTAGGATGTAAAATGACAATAATGTCATCTTTAAATAGTCTTTTAATATGTCTTCAAAAAGTTTTTGTTACAAATAATATTTAGGTATATTTTATTACATATCAATACACTAAATTACTATCATTAAAATTAATCATAGCCTCTTTTTATTCCAAAAAAATAAATAAAAGGAAATGAGACACATTCTAATGTATGGAAACCCATATTACGCTTTGGTAACACTTGATTTTAAGTAACAAGTCACACCATTTATTACTGACTTATTACCTGCCTATTATTAACATATTAACTGTTTATTAGCACTTATAAAGTTTGATCTTATTTTACATCCATAATCCTACCCAATACCTAAACCAAACTGCTACATATAAGCAGCTAATTAGAAGTTTATTGAGCTAACATTTTATTTAATGGTTTGTTACTAGCGTGAACTGTACATTAAAATAAAGTGAGACTTAGATTCATTTAGTTTGAATGGTATTTTGCTGAGCATGTTGTTTTGTTTTTGACACCTCAACATGAATTAAGAGTTTTTTCTTTTGGCGTTTTCTCAAGATGACTGATTTTTTTTGTCTGCTTTGCAAGGCTTTGAAACATCCATTTCAGCACATTTCTGCAAAATTCAAATATTACTATAATAAGTTCTCTAAAAGGCGACTTACATACTTGATTGTGAGCTTAGAGCGAGAGAGAGAGAGAGAGAGAGAGAGAGAGAGAGAGAGAGAGAGAGAGAGAGCATGTGCACTGGAGTGGGGTGGGTTATGGGGGGTGTTTCTCCTCTGAAAACATCCCACAATTCCATGCTCCTCAGTGGGTAACAGGCTGATTATCATGAGAAAGCACATCAGAGGCGTTAATAGGTAGGACAGGCTTTGGAGAGCACAAACGCTACTTAATACCTAGTGTAGAATGGGGATCAGCCCTCATCTGAGTTCTTATATCCTCCTCTTATAGCAGTGAGGAGTGAACAGGGGTGATGCTGCATCTTAGACCTGTGCATTAATTTCACAGTTTATTTTCTGTTATTATTTTATTTATTTAATGCTTTACTTATTTAGAGGCAGCAACAGTAAACATAGATGAAACTGACATCCAGTGCATGTATCATAGAGCCAGTAGCTAAAGCTAATGTGCAGCACTTGTGCCAAGGAGGGATTTTACTTACAGTTATAAAGAAGATTTAAAAATGAAATATGACTACAAGTTTGTTTCTGAATCGATCAAGATTTTGTAGCTTCTTTTAAAATTATTACATTGCTGCAGATTTCAAATAATCAGTCAATGTATTAAAAAAAATTACACATTTTCACCGAGAAAGCAGTTTGAGCAGACGTTTTACGCAATAAAACTAGATCTGCTGCTCCTCTGAAATCTCTCTGAAATTACTTAAGGGTAAGAACATTTGAACATAAACAATACATAGTTACAAACATAAACGTTACTTTAAAAAAGACAAAGTGAGCAAAACTTATGAATTATTTGAAATTGAGATTTATAGAACAAAAACTGAATAACGAATAATTGATGTAGGTTGTTATGCTATTATTAAACAATATTCTTCTGAGATGTGGATCTGGAATCTGAGGGATAACCCGAAATACTCAGAAAAACACCTTTAAAGTTGTACTAATAAAAGGATAGTTCGACCAAAAATTGAAATTTACTCTCTTTTTTATTTAATCACCTTCAAGTGTTTTTAAAAGTTTCTGTTAAACATGAAAGATATTTTGAAGAAAGCTGAAAACCAAATACTATTTAAAAAATACTAGGAAAGTCAATGGTTACATGTTTCCATCCTTCTTCAAAATATCTTCTTTTGTGTTTAACAGATGAAAGAAAATTGTACAGGTTTTGAACAAGTAAAGGGCGATATAATGATGGCAGAATTTTTATTTTTTAGGAAAACTAACCCTTTAAGTTCTTAGCAAGGCATATTTCTAATCTAATGGGAGATGTACAAAATGTCTTCATGGAACATGACCTTTACTTAACATTCTAACAATTTGTGACATAAAAGAAAAATGTATAATTACATTTTTGCTTATTCCCACAAATATACTATAATTAATAATGTATTTCAAAATGGTAGGCATTTCATTGGGGACACTGTTTGAGCAAAATATGTTTTTTCATTAAAAATGCATTAGCAATTTTTATTAGAAGATACTCTGTTAGATCTGCTGCTCCTCAAGACCTTTTAAACACAAAAAAGTGAGCAAAACGCATAATCTTATATCTACTTAAGATCTGACAATTCTGGTCTTTTATTTGCTTTGTCTATCATTTTCAAGGCTCTATTCTAAAAACATTCAATCTGATTAATTAGATGGTTTTGTCTGAAAGCAAATAGCTTGATCCATATACCATATGTGATTAATACTGAGTTTAAAACTATGGTCATACACTGTGGAAAAAGTTTGTGATTCACAAATGTTTTTCGTTTATTCACGGTTGTGAATTGCGTTTTAGGACCTTGATCTCTGCTCTGTAGAATTTTGATGTTGTACATTCAACTCTACAGTTTATCAAAGTAACATCTATTGACATTTTAGTACTTTGAACTTATGTAATGTATAAGAAATAATTTAGAGAGAAATACGTTTGTAAAATAACAGAAAATGTGCTGACATTTTATTGCTAGGATTTGTAGGGTAATATACAACACCAACCCAGATAGTATATCACTTTAAACTATTACAAATGTTAATAAAAGTCACTTTTTCAAACTTGTCAAGGTTACAAGTTGTTGGAAGAAAGATCAATGTTCCATAATACAGTTCAAAAGCATAAATAAACAGGGAATAACTTAAAAACATGAATCATAAAATACGGAAAACTGCCAATTTACTAAAACTATTTCTTATTATTCTACAGGATAGTAAGATTTGCATACATTTTTTTCACATAACTTAAAAAACATTTTTACACTGAATCTAAAATTATACAGAGATATTTTTTTTCTCTGATGCTTGTTTAACAATCTTATCTTTATATCACATTTTTTAATGAATCTGTCACATGTGATTTTCTCATTAAAAAACATATGGACTTCTGGAAAGAATCAAGTCATTCTGAAACTTTTTATGATTTAAATTTGGTGATAAAATGGGCTCGTGGTTCAGCCCAGGAGTTTGTTTGTGTTTGCAGTCGTTAGCATGTAATATGTGTTTGTGTTTTTGTCCCGATGCATGTCTGAAATGGGCACTGGGGAGTGTTTATGTGGGCAGGACGAACAGTAGCTGACCTGGTCATTCAGTCGCCCCCATAAAACAGGGAGGAGAGGAAAAGCCAGATAAAATCGGGCCAAGTTCACGAGGGCATTACAACTCCTCAGAGTGTCTCAACACCAGTTTTGATTCTAATCAGGAAATGATTCATGTCTAAACTGTCAGAAAAACAAAACTCTAAAAATATAGTTTGTTTTGGTTTCAGGTTTGGATCACCTGTATGATTGTAGAATTCATAATAAGGGTTGTGTAATAAACATTAAATAATACTTTAATAAGAGAACACCAATGTATTGCATGTAAATTGATGGATTGCAGACGTAAATTAGCACCTTTTGATGTTGAAATAAACATTTACATTTAATCAAATTGAAGTATTAAAGTACTTAATGGTAATGGTAGTTAGCAAATGGTAAACACATTCATGAAACTATTTGTCATCAAAGAACCAAATCTGGATACAAATATTTTGGTCTTATAATGTAATGATTATTAAACTGAAACATTCTCAAAAACTGATTGGAATACATTTGGAACTTTGTATTATACTTTAAAAAGGTTTTGTCAGGAACTGACAGTTGATATCATATAAATTAACTAGTTTTAGTCTAAAAATATATAAAAAGTACACAAGATTTATTACTTACAAGAAAACAATAATTTAGAAATGTATATTTAACATACATTTATTTTAACAGTCGATTCAATACTTATATTGCTTCTGGCAAAAGGCAAAAAAGTATCATGTGCAAAGTCATAAATCTAGGTGTTTATTATGGATTTCTTACTCAAAAATACTTATTTAATGCATTTAACTAAAATAGGGAAAGTTCATCCAAAAATGAAAATGACCTCACCATTATTCTTCCTTGTGTAGTTTTAAATCGTTATGAGTTTCTTTCTTCTGTTGAACATAAAAGAAGATATTTTGAAGAATGCTGGTTGCTGGCGCCCATTGACTTACATAGTAGGAAAAAAAATACTATGGAAGTCATTGAGTACCAGCTACTGGCATTTTTCAAAATAACTCAGGTTTTAAACAAGTGAAGAGTCAGTAAATGATGATAGAACTTTCAGTTTTTTAGGTGACCTATCCCTTTAAGCCCTTTTCCATTCCATAATCAATAGGCTTTGATATGATATAATGGTGAATAAAGAAAAAATATTGATTTCTTAGTAAATAAATAGTAAAAAGTGTTCAGGATCTAAACTGAGGATTTTAAGAAAACAAATTTTGTAAAACTGACAGAAAATAGGCACTTAATTACCAGGTTGTTGTAATGTAACTTGCACTGTAAAAAATGTTGGGTTCAACACAATTCCACAATTCCAAAGACAAATCGATTAAGTTATCTAAATTTTTTACAAATTTAAGTGGATTGAACATGAAACAATTAATTTGTGCCAAGATAACTTAAGAATTGTGTTGATTGAACTCAGTTTAAATAAGTAGTTTGAACAAGCTGCAAAAGTCTTTTTTTATAAGTGTATGTTACAACCCAGACAACATATAGTTTTAAACGACTTAAATGTCAATAAAAGTGACTTTGTTAACCTGCAATATAAAACATTGCTGAAGCAAAGAGCAAAGTCTCACATTAAATTCAAAACCAAAACAAAAACCCTGTGATTCACAAGCTACAAACTACTTCTACTGAACTATATATGCACCAAACTGCTATTTTACAGCGTATGCTGAGTAGAAAAGCGGTCGCAAATCCAAGCTCATTAAATAATTGCGTTTAAAAAAAACCCCACCATCGAATGAACAGAAAAAACACCACGATACATGTGTAAATACATGCTAATGCTCTTGACAGCTTTGCAAAACAAGTCCAAACACAAAGTACACATGCCACACGCACTGCAACTAACTCACACACGCACAATAAAAGAGTGTCTTTTTTTCCTCCTTTGCTGGCACACATTCTGACTGAACGTGCAGTATGCTGCGCCTTCAAATAGTAAGAAGATGTGAGATGTTTGTAACGCATATAGCTCCACTGTACACTTCTGAAAGCAGTCGGCCAGGTCTTCAAGGCTGAAGTCTATCCATCACTGAACACCACTTATTGTGCAACCCCTCCTTCAGATCCCCCTTGTCCATTTTTCCACCCTAAAGATGGGTCTTCTTCCCTTCTGAGCTGCTTTCGCACTCGTTTACTGTCTCTCTGCTATCTTTGTAGTCAATTTATTGTCTTTTTTCTTAGGAAATGCACTTTGTTTTTTACTCTGCAGTACATTCTTAATATCATCCAGTGTGATTACCTTTCTGATACACGGCTCAGAGATGGACATGTTTTTAAGCATCGAAACTATAAAAGTGTAATACAGTTTTTGATAAAAGAAAGTGCTTTTAAATGTGTCCTGCAGTATTTGATCCCTCCAAACATTGACTGGCATAATGAATTGATAATGTTTATTTAGCAAGAAAAAAAATTAAAAAAAAAAAATATATATATATAGGCAGTTGTATTTAGAGCACAGATCATTTGATCAGACTCTAAATACTAATTAATGGTCAATTAAAATAAACCTTACCTATTCATCAAAAAGACATTTTTAGTCATTTAAAATAATAATCATAAAAGCTTATCCTTTTACATATTTTCATAAGTACAGGTTAGAATAAGTATCTTGTTTAATTTATACATTTGGGAAATTATACATTAAGAAGGGGTTTTAAAACTAAAATAAATAGGCAAAATTACTGAATAAAATTTATAGATAACATCTTGAAATCTTATTAGAGGCCAAAAATGTATATGATCTTGCGCTTAAATAATAAGTGTCATAATTGTCATGTTAAGCATTTAATTCTAATAATAATTTTTTTTATGTTGTATTTTAAAACATCAAGATTGCTTTACATGAAATGGAGAGAAATACAAGAAATCATACTCAATTGCAGAACCAGAACCCAAGCTAATGCAAATAGCAGCAGGACAGATTGAAAAAGGAACAAACTTCCTACCGGATTTAATCATCATACCTGAGTTTGTTCATTTAGATTCAGTGATGTTCAATCATTGTTTTTATCTTAAATTAAACAATATTTTTGGTACGATCATATGAAAATTTGCTTCAATTTAACATCTTGTGTTAAAAATAAAAGAATCTTAACAATGACTCAAATGAACATGAATAAATAAAAATTAAATGTTGTTAAGGGATAGTTCATCCTAAAATAAAAATTACTGTTATTTGCTGCAGTATTTTCTGTAGTTAAATATTGAACAAGATTTTTAGATTACAACTAAATATACACAGGCAAAACTATATTAATACATCTGACTTTTAGCGACATTATGACATTAATCTGACCCCAGACTGACGTGAGCACGCTGAGGTTATAATATAGTAATAATAATGTTGTAAATAATGTTTAGTTTCTAGCACACGTTGTAGCTTGTTTTGTGTCATACTGACTCTCAAATTCTGACTCTGGTAACTGCTGACTTTCATTATATAAATCATCTAGGACCATAGCTTCAGCTTAAAATCATACCTTTATCATGGATGGCCCGAATTTCAATTACCTGCAAATTGTCAGGTTTTTGTTTTTAAATTTGTCAGAATTAACAATTCCACAAATGTAAGATTTTTAAACGATTTTTTTTAATGTTATAAGATTTTCAAAATGTTCAGAGACCCCAAACTTGAGCATAAAAAAAATCTAAGATTTGTCGTTTGTTGTGTCCTCAGTAGCCATGTTTCATCAACCTATTTTTATGTGCGTTGTGGAGTATCATGACAAAGAAATGATGGATGTAAATGCCAAGACGTGCATAAATACAGAAAAAGTGCATGGAAACTGTGTAGGATAAACCTTTTAACAGATAGGATTTAAAAAAAAAATCTGCATGTACTAAGATGAATTAACATTTACCAAATAAATTCCTTGAGGAGCAACAAAAAAGTCACGTGATTTTTGCCTCAAATTGTTGAGCCAATCTCATCTCTCATCTCATACCATCTGAATTTTTTTGAGTAAATCTGCAAACACCTGTGCAAAAGTCCATCCTCAAAATGAGGATTTTGCCTCATTGTTACCTCCTACAACAGTCTTGCATTTCACAAACATCAGGCACTGGCTCCAAAAGTAAGATAACACGTTTGTTGAAAGTTTTTGTGTATGTCGTTTGCTTCTCTAAAGCGCAACATATTTACCATGGAGGGAAAAAAAAGCTAAAGAAGTTTTTTAGCTTGCGGAAAGATACTATTTATCATTCGTTGTGACGTTTTTTATTCCATTAAACACAAGGGATGGAAAATAAATTTTATTTATTCATTCATTCTTTCATTTTCTTTTTGGCTTAGTCCCTTTATTATTCTGGGGTCACCACAGCGGAATGAACCGCCAACTTATCCAGCATATGTTTTATGCAGCGGATGCCCTTCCAGCTGCAACCCATCACTGGGAAACATCCACACACACTCATTCACACACATACACTACTGACAATTTAGCTTACCCAATTCACCTGTACCGCATGTCTTTGGACTTGTGGGGGAAACCGGAGCACCCGGAGGAAACCCACGCAAACACGGGGAGAACATGCAAACTCCACACAGAAATGCCAACTGACCCAGCCGAGGCTCGAACCAGCGACCTTCTTGCTGTGAGGCGAGAGCGCTATCCACTGCGCCACTGTGCTGCCCAATTTTATTTATTTTATTTATGTTTAATGTTAAATTTTAATTTGGCGCATAAAGCAAATTCGCAGCCTTGGATGGAAATACAGCAATTTTGAGGGTAAAAATAGTGAATTACAGATGTGTAAGTGGCAAGACAAGACACATTACGACAAGTGTCACATGTTCACAGCCATTAAAGACTGTTTAAAGATTTGTTGATTTGTTGATTTGTGAATGATTGTCCACTTCAACAGGGCTATTTTTAAAAAATATATCTCAAACGGCAAATTAAAAAAACACAATGTTTGATCTGTGAGTATAAAACAGCACATTTATCAGTATTTATTATGAAAGGATTTTTTTGGTAGTCTTTAGTTTACTTCTACATGAGTTGTTTTATTAGTAAAAATATAAACCTTGTATGATGCTAAAAACTGAGGTAAAGTGTAGTGTAATTTATACCATAATTGAACATGTAAGTTTAACAGGCATAATGGAAGAATGTGTAATTTGATGACACATATTGAAAGGTAAACATGAAGCACACAGTCATATAGTGAGACTGTAGAAGAGCTGGAGTAATAAGATGACTCAGTAATGAGAGGAAAAAGGCTGGATGTCTATGGAGAGAGTCACAGAAGAGGATTGGAGGAAAACCTTTCAATAAGCTGTAAAAGACAGAGCATTTTAGTAGTTTATTGATAAGTATAAATTGTTGTTGTTTCAAGTGCTTAATAATGTTTAATGACGCTGTTGATGAACCTAACCCTAACCTAACCTAATTTAAAATAAGTCAGATGCTACTGGAGAAGAAGGAAAGAAAAACAGTGTATGTTAATGATTTGACTGGTAATCAATCACACAGACATGCATTATCATGAATTACAATGGCCATCATTTTCCAAAAGGCTCTTTAAAAAAAGCTGGCGTGTGACAGCATAACTCGCAGTGTCTTTAGTATGCATTTGTCAAAATAGCAACACTTAAAACTTTTCTACCTCGTATATTCATCAGATCTTTTTTTTTTGTGTAATAGTGCATGATTTAGTGATGATAAGTAATAGTTTTGATTAATGACATGTAGTAACATAGATATTACCTCATAAAAATGGTCTTGAACTGAAACGTTTGGGTCATAAAAAAATCGAACACAATTTGAAACACTGACTGAATGTAAAGACAGGTGCAGATGTGTGACATTATAACTTGGCATATTTTTTTTTTACTGCGCATTTAATTGTAAATAGAGATTAAAAAAACACCTTATCAAATGAATTATTTACACACTGTTTCATCGATGGATTATTTACGCACATGAGCAAGTTTAGGAAAGAAAGACGTTTTAAGTCTTGAGCAAATTATTTGGAAAACTTATGCTAAAATCATAAAGCTAGAATAACGTTTTGTTACTTGAAATTGAAATTTAGCTTAACTTAAAACTAAAATAACGGAAAATAAATGTAATTAAATAATGTGGTTTTAATTAATAAAACCATATAGACATAATGTATGGAGAATTTTCCCTTTAGCTACTTTTTTAACAGCGAAAAAATAGGGTTTAACTTAAAACTGAAATAACGGAAAATAAATGTAATTAATTTATGTGGTTTTAATTAATATAAAATATAGACAGTGTATGGAGAACTGTTCCTTTAGCTACTTTTTAAAGGGGTGCTCCACAGTGTATTTTAAGGCTTGGTTGTGTTTTTAAGATGTAAAGCAATGTGTGTTCATGCTTCACTTGTAGAAAATCACCTTATTTTTCATATATCTTTAATTATATACAGCTGCAACTCAGATAACATGAAAACAACTTTCATATTTCCTAGTTCCTCAGAAAGGTCTGCCCTCAAGAGACTCTGATTGGTCAGCTAACATAATGTGCTGTGATTCGCGGATCGGCTCCGCGTCACCATGTCACGCCCCTACAAGCACTATTAGCGCTGTGTAAACAGAAATACAGCCCAAATACAGAAACAGAAGAAGCTCTGTGAAAATGGCAGCGTTTGGATGACATTTTAGCTTTCTCTGCTATAACATTAAAGCACATCTGGCCATGCCCCGTTGCTGCATAGGGTGTATGTGCGTGGTAAATGTGCATAACCTGAAGCGTTTATGATCTCACTAGCCTGGATGTATTTTTTTGTAGTCCCCAAATTCGTTTACTGTAGGTTTTGCTAAGCTAACTCTGAAAAAGCCAATGTCTCCCTTTGCATTGAACTTTGAGCATATTACATTCAGAGATGTTATGTCCACACAGCTATATTACACATCAACTAAAGTTTAAAATATAATATCGTAGTGGACCACCCCTTTAACAGGGAAAAAAAGGAAAATTCTGCCATCCAAAAACAACTTTTTCCAAAGTTTCTTCCTTCTGTTGAACACATAAGAAGATATTTTGAAGAATGCTAGAAAGCAGTAACTATTGACTTCCATAGATTTGAATATAAATATATTTGTACTAGCAGTGGGTAGCACGTTCGCCTCACAGCAAGAAGGTCGCTGATTCGAGCCTCGGCTGGGTCAGTTGGCGTTTCTGTGTGGAGTTTGCATGTTCTCCCTGTGTTGGCGTGGGTTTCCTCCGGGTGCTCCGGTTTCCCCCACAAGTCCAAAGACATGCGGTATAGGTGAATTGGGTAGACTAAATTGTCCATAGTGTATGAGTGTGAATGGGTGTGTATGGATGTTTCCCAGAGATGGGTTGCAGCTGGAAGGGCATCTGCTGCGTAAAACATATGCTGGATAAGTTGGCGGTTCATTCCGCTGTGGCGACCCCAGATTAATAAAGGGACTAAGCCGAAATGAAATGAATGAATATATTTGTACTATGGATGTCAGTTGCTATCGGTTACCAACGTTCTTCAAATATTAATTTTAACAGAAAAAAGAAACTCAAAGGTTTGGAACCACTTGAAGGTGAGTAAAGTTTTACATTTTGAGGTGAACTAGCTATATAACAGTATTGATTAACGTGAACTCTGTGAATAGTCTTAGTTTCAGCACTGAATAATATTTAAAAGTTAACAATAGTAACATTAGTTAATGCATTCTAAACATGTAGATGATCAGTTATGTTAACTAAATTTAAGAAAAGTTAATGAATGTAGTAAAATGCTGTACTTTTTATTGTTGGTTGATGTTAATAGTCATTTGTGGTCTTTAAAGAGCTGTTTGCAATCAAAAACAGGAAACTGCGTGTGTGTGTGTGTGTGTGTGTTGTTTGTTTACACAATGGTGAAGTTTAGGAGACTGAAAATGCATACATTTGAAAGTAGGTTTTAAAGCAGAAGTTTTTGAAAACAGCAGTTATTCTTTCCATGTAAACACCCGAATCTTTGACATCATGTGCGTAGTACATGTTAGGTGTGTAGACATGTGCAGTATGTCACGATTTTAAAGGCTAGCATGATCATACACAACTCCATCATGAACATACACAACAGTGGACAACATCCAAAACAACAACACTAGCCAAATGAATACACTGGAGAGTGGAGTAGCAGAGTTGATACAGATGTAGAGATTTTGAAGACTCGGAAGGGGTCTCATACTGGCTGAAAAGCCAACCTCATCACGCTACATTTTTTCCTATGAGTTTTTGCACAACGGTGTGCCACTTGGTGTCTGTTCATGGCAAATAGAAAAATAGTTGATGTTTCCGGTAGTGCTTCTTATGTTTTTTCTCAGCTGTCATTGTTGTTGTGTTGAGGAGTACACACAAGCAACGTGACACATTTATAGCCCTGCCTACTGCAACATGGGGTTATTGTAATGTTCGAAAACAGTATATACCACCACTCAGTAGGGATGCAAGAGTACATGTATTCCTCTAGAATCGTCACAGTACGAAGCTGATGGTTCGGTTCACGCTCTCCCACAGCGAATACAGTTGATCCAGATGTGCAGTCACTGTTATGCTGTTATAAAAAAATCACAGCACTGTAACATTCACAAAGAAAACGCGAGATAAAGCGTTCAGAAGTAGTTCCGCCATGTTGCCATTGTCATGCCGACTTGCTACACAGAAGATCGCAATTCTAGTCCCGCCTCAGAGTTTTTCTGATTGGTCTAATGCTTTAAAAAACTGACAGTGATAAGCGCTGCTGTTGGTAAAAGTTGTTTTATCTTGTCATGCCATCTGAAAAACGCTCATGTCGCGAGGAGATGCAGAAGACGCAAGTAACACACATCTGTCAACTGCATTTACATAGAAAAACAACAGAAATATAGTTCTTTCTCTACACACACACACAAACAAGTCTGAACAATTGTTGTCTGCTGCACCTGCTGTTATGGATGGACATAGTATCATTTCAGTTTTGAAGCTTACTGAATCACAGTTACTGTTTTTTTGTTGTTTTAGGAGAGAGCTGAGCTTAATCTTTGAGAGTTTAATATGCAGTCTCCTAGTTCATTCATTCATTCATTTTCTTTTCGGCTTAGTCCCTTTATTAATCTGGGGTCGCCACAGCGGAATGAACCGCCAACTTATCCAGCACATGTTTTACGCAGCGGATGCCCTTCCAGCTGCAACCCATCACTGGGAAACATCCATACACACTCATCCACTATGGACAATTTAGCTTACCCAATTCACCTATAGTGCATGTTATTGGACTTGTGGGGGAAACCGGAGCACCTTGAGGAAACCCATGCAAACATGGGGAGAACATGCAAACTCCACACAGAAAAGCCAACTGACACAGCCGGGGCTCGAACCAGCGACCTTCTTGCTGTGAGGCGATTGTGCTACCCACTGCGCCACCGTGCTGCCCCAGTCTCCTAGTTATAACATTTTATTTTTCATTATTCTATTTATTTTGTAGTTTTGCATCACAAGATGCTTTTCAGTTCTGTAGCTGATTGTGACAAAACACTTCTTCCTGTTCAGAATAAACAGAAAAAGCAAGCACTGGGGATTTGTTATTATGCCTGTTGTACCGTACCCGTATCAAACCATGACCCCAAAACGTACGTACCAAACCGTGACTCCAGTGTACCGTTACACCCTTATCGCTCAGCTTTTTCGAAGTTCTTTTTGCCCTCAAAGAATGAAAAAGATCTTCGTTTCAAGTATACCATGGCCTTGCTTAGTAGGCAGAAAATTGCAATCAACATCATTCTTCCTTGAAGAAGAAAGCCATACAGGCTGTTCACATATCAAGAGAGAGGAAGCCTCTCGCAATTTCCACAAGTTTAGACGTGACGTGAACGGCCTGGTAAACAACAATAGAAAACCTACATCAGATCCTGTTCTGTATGTCACAATTTACAAGAAGATGACAAGCTCTGTTTGAGGATAGGTTATTGCTACATCTTTGTATTATTACTGTGTTGTGTTTCGGCAGCATTCTGTAGTGGTTCTAGCTCCACCCTTTAGTGCCGTACTGTTGTGCTAGGTACTCTTATGAAATTGTGCCAAAAAAGTGGTATGGTTCGCTATTTTGGTATCTTTGACAGTGGAAACGGAAATAAATGCGTATTATTTGCTGTGTTAGTTTTCATGCTGATATAATTTATCTTCCTTAGCCTGATGTGGGACTTGTAAGTGACAACATGTTGTGTGAGCTGGACAGTTTGTGAATCAGATGTATCAGTTTGTAGATGAATTGATGCGATGTGAGTCTGAGGGAAAACTGTTTTCTGGCAGCACATGAGAGCGGGCGCTTGGTCTCATTGTGTTCAGTCAGGTGTGTGGTCCAGAGTATCCATTGTTACTCTTTCAGCTGCAGCCGAAATGAGAATCATTAGAAGCTCTCTGTGTCGTAGTTTAGTCATAAAATATATGAGTGGTTAGAGGAAAGAAAAATAGTGAAATCAAGGGAGTCATCCATCATCATCTGACTGCTTTCTGCTCATGCATACTAATGCTGCAAAATATGCTCTTGCTCTCTCTGTTACTTAACACTGAAGCAGACAAAATTAGCGAATACGTTAGGCCAGTTTATGGATGCATATTTCAATTCAATTCAAGTTTATTTATATAGCGCTTTTTACAATGTAGATTGTGTAGAGCTTAACATATTTCAGATATTTCACTTTTTCTTTCTCTTACTTTTACCTTCACTGTGATTACTTGTACTTTGTCAAAGATTATTTGTTAAACAGTTACCAAAAATTGCATTCTGTATACATTTAGAAAAATATGTAGCGATGTAGAGAAATGGTTATGGGAATGTATTTTATTTGACATACTTTGTCAGTTTGTCTTAAAATGAGCTTGATATGATATTGTCTAAATTTACCGGTTATGTTCATAATTGTCTACTTAAAATTTCCAAAGCTTTTTCACAGCCGTAATAAATAAATAAATAAATAAATAAATAAATAAATAAATAAATAAATAAAATCATTCATTCATTTTCTTTTCGGCTTAGTCACTTTATTAATCTGGGGTCGCCACAGCGGAATGAACCGCCAACTTATCCAGCATATGTTTTACACAGCGGATGCCCTTCCAGTCGCAACCCATCACTGGGAAACACCCATACACTCTCATTCACACACATACACTATGGACAATTTAGCTTACCCAATTCACCTATAGCGCATGTCTTTGGACTTGTGGGGGAAACCGGAGCACCCGGAGGAAACCCACGCGAACACAGGGAGAACATGCAAACTCCACACAGAAATGCCAACTGACCCAGCCGAGGCTCGAACCAGCGACCTTCTTGCTGTGAGGCGATTGTGCTACCCACTGCACCACCGCATTGCCTAAATAAATAAATAAATAAATAAAGTTAAACAGTACCAGAGTGAAATGCCATTTTAAACATGACAAGTAATATGTTAAGGATCAGGGCAGGTAGCAACATAAATAAGAAATGTCTTAAACTTGAACTATTTAAAAATAATTGTAATAAAAAAATTGTAAGTTTAAACTCTAATGTATCTATTTATTCAAGTAATTTTAAGGGTGGCGCAGTGGGTAGCACAATTGCCTCACAGCAAGAAGGTTGCTGGTTCGAGCCTCGGCTGGGTCAGTTGGCATTTCTGTGTGAAGTTTGCATGTTCTCCCCGTGTTGGCGTGGGTTTCCTTCGGGTGCTCTGGTTTCCCCCACAAGTCCAAAGACATGCGCTATAGGTGAATTGGGTAGGCTAAATTGTCAGTAGTGTATGAGTGTGAATGAGTGTGTGTGATACCCAGTGATGGGTTGCAGCTGGAAGGGCATCCGCTGCGTAAAACATATGCTGGATAAGTTGGCGGTTCATTCCGCTGTGGCGACCCCAGATCAATAAAGTGACTAAGCCGAAAAGAAAATAAATGAATGAATTTTAAGGGCCAGGACAAGTGGAAATAGTAGAAATTTACTAATAGATAATAATTTTAAGTAAAAATCAAAACTGCAAAATAAAACAAAAATATTTCATTATACAGTATTTAAGTCAAATATAATGTACTCACAGTAATAACACCACATTTGTCTGCGTGAAAAATGCAATTATTAAATTATGAAACGGAATATTACAATTATTAATTTAAGTTAAGAAATTAACAATTCAAAACAGCATCCAATAATGAAAATAATACCCTAAGCAGGGGCCTCACAGTGGCGCAGTGGGTAGCACGTTCGCCTCACAGCAAAAAGGTCGCTGGTCGCTGGTTCGAGCCTCGCCTGGGTCAGTTGGCGTTTCTGTGTGGAGTTTGCATGTTCTCCCTGTGTTGGCGTGGGTTTCCTCCGGGTGCTCCGGTTTCCCCCACAAGTCCAAAGACATGCGGTATAGGTGAATTGGGTAAGCTAAATTGTCCGTAGTGTATGAGTGTGAATGGGTGTGTATGGATGTTTCCCAGAGATGGGTTGCAGCTGGAAGGGCATCCGCTGTGTAAAACATATGCTGGATAAGTTGGCGGTTCATTCCGCTGTGGCGACCCCAGATTAATAAAGGGTCTAAGCCGAAATGAAAATGAATGAATGAATACCCTAAGCATAACTACCGTAGAATGTGGCAGTCAACAGTAGTTATATAACAAAAAATATGACTTATTATTTAATAGTGTATAAAATAGAACTGCACTAAACCAAAGTTAGTCAAGCAAACAATAATGATTAATAAAAAAAGAAACAGTGAATATGTAGATTAGAAATATAACTTTTAAAAGATTCAAGAGTGCATTGAAACTACAAATACAGTACAAAAACAATACAACAAAATCCACACAAACACAGGCATAAAAACACAAGCAAAAGGGAAACATTTGGAGTAAGACTTTAATTTCAAGTGTGTATAGCTATAATTCTCTTATGTTGTATAAACTTATATACAGTTGATGACATTCAAGCGCCTAATATTTTGTGAATTTGGATGAGGCACTGTGCTGTATTTGTAGAAAAAACATCATTCTAAAAATGATGAGGACAGATAATAAATTTACTTGTATCACAGTAAACGCACTAGCTGTTATTTTTCACCAAAGGAGATGCATGTGTGTGTTATACAAAACTACTCAAAGGCAAGCTATCTTGACATGGATTGCAGTTTTTCTAGTGCGCAATTGGAACATTTTAAAATATGATTACATACATTAGTAACATGTTATATAAATGCCAAAGGCCCAGAGAAAAGCATTAGAAATAAAAAAAGTTCAACACTAGGATAGTTCTCCCAAAAATGAAAATTTACTCACTGTTTGCTCACTTTTAAGTCGTTCCAAATATTTATGTGCTTTTTACATCGGTTGAACACTAAAGAAGATATTTTGAAGAAAGCTGAAAACCTGTAACTGTCTGAAACAAATATTATAGAAGTCAATGGTTACAGGTTTCAAGCTTTTTTCAAAATAGCACAACAAAGAAACTCTAAGGTGACATGATAAATAAATTATGACAGAATGGACATTTTTAGTTGAACTATCCCTTTAAGAAAGTGATTAAGAAATAAAAAGCCACAATTCTGTACGAAATTTATAAGGATTATATTCTATGTACAGGCAAACAGAAACCATTAAATGCCATTAAATGGTTGGATGTGCATGATGGGCTAAGACTATATTACAACTAAAGTACCTCATTAATAAAATATAGCTGCATTTACATCCAAGCAGTTGAACATGCACATTAAATATAGCCTTATATAGAGTGAATCCCCAAACAATGGTATTTGTTTCTTTTTTACAGTAAGAAAACAATTCATTTCATCACAGCCCTAGTTAGGACAGGTAGAAATCGAAGTACAGGCAGCCACCTGCACATTTTAAAAAGCAGCATAAACATTTTTTTAAATGAAAAAAAAAAAAAAAGTAAAAAAAAAAGACAATTTAAAATGTTATTCAAGTAGATGTAATGTTTAATATGAATAGTCATTTTTAAGCTTAAAAATAGTAAAAACTGAATTATTGTAATACAATTATTCAGTAAACAATCAACAACAGCTTTACGATGTAGCGATCAATGGTATAAAAAAAAAATGGTATTCATAAATTATTTAAAGAATCAAAGGTTATTTTTAAATGGTGAGAACAGGTGCAAATCACCCACAGCAAGAGTAGCAACTTTTCCAAACTGCATAAAATAATAGTAATTATAAAACCGAACTAAAAAACAGCCATTACTGTATTTCCTAAAGGTATTTACTCTCACATGAGCTGTCCTGCAGAAGATGCATCGCTCTTCTCACTCTCGCATCCATCCTTTTCTGACAATCCTAAAATATGTCTCCTCTGTCTTTCATTCTCAGGCTACCACAGCTCACTCCAGTGGCAACATCGCAAAACTGTAGATTCCCATTGCCCTCAAAGGGATAGAGAGCAGAAACGAGAGAAAGAAATGAAAAAGAGAGAGAGGGAGAGAGAGAGAGAAGCTCTGGTGTTAACAAATGACCTCTGTTGCTTGCTTTCTTCCTTTCTCTCTCTCTCTCTCTCTCTCTCTCTCTCTCTCTCTCTCTTTCTCTCTCCCCCTTTTTTCCTCACAAAGTCCAGAACAACAACAACAGGAGTAGAGAGCGAAAGAGAGAGAGAAATGAAAGTAGAGAGAGTCTCTTTCTGTGTGCCCTCCAGTGGCAGCGTGAAGTTTTCAGTTTGATTGAAGGGCTCTTTTCTCTGCTGTGTGGTGTGAAAGCTGTCCTAATTGAATGATAAAGTGGCCCGAGATGGAGTCCAGTGAATAGGCAACAATACACAGCCTGTGTGTGGTAGAGGGTTTTTTTGGTCCTCATCCAGGCTGTTCTCTCTCTCTCTCTCTCTCTCTCTCTCTCATCCCGCTGCGAGTGGGGGTCCCATTATCGAGCTCAGAGCTGGATTTGGTCACATGACTGCTCCCCGTCCTGCCGAAAAAAAACCCACCCAATCGGCCGTCAGCAGGGATATTTCTCCGTGAGCATGTGGTTAAATGGCCTCATTTAGCAAGCAGCTGACTCACAGCACATGTCTCTCTCTAGCACACACCTCTGCCGGACGTTGACCAGAGAGAAAAAAAGATATTCATGTTTGTGCACTTTCAGCGGACACCGTAAAACTGTCCAGAGTGGCTCCTCTACTGTATCTGATAACTGCTCAGTTTGTGGGTGTTGTTTTGTCTTTCGATTCGATCCCTGATGATGTCAGTGTGCTCAGTGGTCAGGTTGTGATTTTTGTTTTGTTCACTTTATACTCCAGTAGTGTTGCATCTAAATGATGCTTATTGTGTAGTTAGCAAGCAAGATTTAGGTTGAAATATTCAACCTGCACTGTAAAAAAATGCTGGGTTCCACACAATCGATTTGTGTTGGGACAAGATGAAGGGATAAAATTTTTTTTGTTTTTACAAATTTAAGTGGATTGAACATAAAACTATTAAGTTGTCCCAAAAAACCCGCCAGAGTTGTGTTGTCTCAGCTTGTTTTAAATAAGTAGTTTGAACAAACCGCAAATGTATTTTTTTTCTGTAATCATTGTAGTGTTTATTAGTAATTCATTAAAAATCCACTCTAATTAGTGAAGAACAACCAGGTTTATGTATTTATCAATCAATAAATGCAGATTACATTTTGACAAATTTAATGCCTTCTTCCAACTGTAGATCTTTTAATGGAATATTTTCATAATCACTAGATCTATGCTGATTCAAAGCAATTTGTACTAAAGTATTTTGAAAATAGGTTTATTTAAATAAAATAAAGAAGCAAATAGTTAGTTACCAGTTTGTTTTGAGTTCAGAATTCTGACCTGTTTGTCATAATTTAGTGTATGTCTGGCTAATAAAATAATACAAATCAAAAGGTTTTAAATTATCTACATTCAGAAAGTCAATAAAAAAAAAACTAAGCTGTGATTTGTTGGAATGTATAAATCTCTTAGTGTAATTTTATGTATGACTGACATATGCATCAAATTTAGTTTATATAATCCATATGGATGGCAATAAACAAATGCGCAAAACTCCACTGGAGCCAAAGTTAAGTGGTTCTTAATGTCTTTTGAAATTGTTTGTAAACCTACTAGTTTTTTGGCCTTCACCTTTCAGTTTGAACTGTTAAGATAAACCAATGTTTATTTACATCAACAGAGTCTCCATGAATGCTCAATGTTTGCACATTAGTTTATTTTCTGTTTAATACATTGCACAGGTGTCAATTCCAGTTCCTGGAGGGCCGCAGCTCTGCACAGTTTAGTTCCAACTCTACATAAACACACCTGATCAAACAAATTGAGTCCTTTAGGTGTGTTTGAAACCTACAGGTAAGTGTGTTGGAGCCGGGTTGGAACTAAACTGTGCAGAGCTGCGGCCCTCCAGGAACTGGAATTGACACCTGTGCATTAGAGAGACCCATGTCAATGCTGTAACTGTAACAGGGAAGTGAACCTGAAATTAATTGACAGAATTTTTGTTACCTATAATACAGTTGTAATAATAATAATTCACAATTAATTTTTTTCTTAAACAATTAGGCAAGATTCTTCGTTCAAAAACGAAATAAAATCTAAATTGCATCAACCTTTTACATTTAAAACTGTTTTATTTGATAAGATTTTCTATCATCACCCGTATTATAAATGATCCTATTTAAATTTTCAGACCCCAAACATATTTGCTACCATACATTTTTACCATGAACTTTTTAAAACAATATAATAACATTTAGTATGATCACTTATTCTCTTATGTGATCACAAATAAAGGTTGCAGGGAAGATGTGAATGAACAAGATTATTTGAGTAAAATAACTATAAATGCCTATTTGAGATGCAGTACTGAAACAAATGAAAAATGACTGTTTTTATCATAAATTAGTGTGGTCACATGTCAATGCTGGAGCATAAATCTAGACCAATCAAATCGCTCTTGACTCAACAAATTGTCACTTTGGCTATGGAATTCATTCATTTTCCCTTCTGATGAATGTCATTGCACCACAGAGGCAGGTTTTAAAGAGGCTGCTGTCCCGACAGTGGAAACATGGCTAATGTGACCCTCCTCCGCTCCGGTATTTGTTTAACCTTTTTTTTTTGAAGTCTTGCAATATATGCAAGACGCATTATACCATGATTTATGTATTGTGATTCATTTATCATGAGGGCCTTACCAATACACAGCCCAATTATGACACAATTGAATGATGTTTTTTCAACTTAATTTAGATAAATGGAAACAAAAAGCTAAACTAATTTTGATAAAACAAGATCAAATCAGTTTAATTTGAATCATTTTCTGAATTGTTTCAGTTTACTCTTGTTGAACCACTCACATCAGTTTGTTTATTAACTATTTCATTTCAAACGTTTATTGATGTTTTTTGTTTTAAATGTAAAATGCTGGGTTCCACACGATTCCTTCATCTTACGCCAAAACAAATCGATTAAGTTAACTTAATTGTTGTTACAAATTTAAGTGGATTGAACATAAAACAATTAAGTTGTCCCCCCAAAAAAACTCATTTTAAATCAGTTTAAATAAGCAGCAAATATCATTTTGTTCAGTGTATGGACTGGACAAGTAAAAAAACAGACTGATCTCAAAAATCAAATCTTATTTAAATTTAAAATGAAGATAAAACAAGTGTTCCTCTGTACCAAGAACACTTAAAATGACGAATATTTCCCCCTTCTGAATGCCTGGCAACTACACATCCACTACCAAGTTAGTTAAGTCAAATAATTAATTTATTTGCTAATTTAAGTGGATTAAATACACTCTCAGAAATAGAAGCTGTCTCTGGGGCAGTACCTTTTCAAAAGGTACACTTTTTGTACTTAAAGGGTCCACATTTTGGTACCTAAAGGCTTTATACTGGCACATATTAGCGCATAAAGGGTACATATTGTTCCCTAAAGGTGCACAATAGTACCTTAAAGGCGTATCTCACCCAATAATGAAAATTCTGTCATCATTTACTCACCCTTTACTTGTTTTATGGGTTTCTTTTTTCTGTTGAACACAAAATAATCTACTTTGAAAAAGCTGAAAACCTGTACCATTGACTGTCATAGTTTTTCCTACTATGGAAGTCAATGGTTACAGGTTTTCAGCTTTCTTCAGAATATCTTCTTTTGTGTTTAACACTAGAAAGAAACCCATAAATGTTTCAAACCACTTCAGAGTGAGTAAATAGTGAGTAAAATGTATATTTAGGGTGAACTAAGAACAAAAGTGTACCTTTTGAAAAGGTACTGACTCAGTGTCAGCTTTTGTACCGCTAATTCTGATAGTATACAAATAAAAAAAGAGATCAACATTTGAATGTAAAGCAATTTTTTTTTTCTTTGCTTTTGTATCCATAGTTTCATGTCATTCACTATACTGTTGTTTTCCTCCACTGCTTATTTCCTTCAAATATCAGTGTGTTTGTGCTGTTGACGTTCAGGATTCAGAACACACATTTCTTCACTTGACTTCCTTGTTGAACTTCCTCCACTGTTGGTGCCACTAGCAGATCTTTCCTGTCATTCAGCTGTTGTCCACCTTGAGTTTAAATGTCTGCTGTGCGATGTGGAAAATCTCATCATGGCTTTCAGGCATTTGTGTCTGTTCAGCTTCATCAGCAATTACAGTAGTCTGAGTTTACTGTTAGTTTTCAACACCCCTGCACTGTAAGAGAAGCGTTTGACCCTTACATAAACCACTTTTAGCTCCAGTTCCTGCTACTCTATAAATGTGTTGTTGTCTCGCAGGTTTACTTCAGTTCTTCCTGGGACTATTTTCTGTCTTTGGTATTTAAGGACGTTTCAATTCTGTTAAATCTTTACCCTCATATTATTCCAAATCATTATTGTTTTTTTTTACTATAGATAAATACTTTATAATGACCAGCAGGGGTGGTGTACCACAGTGTTAATTTAGCTGACAAACAATTTTTCTCAAATTATAGTACATTTATCACACATTCAAAAATGACAACATCTGGACAAGAGAAAGAGTATAGAACTCATTTCAGACTTATTTTCTAATCTCACACAGCTGAAATGCTAACATTAAAAGAGCCTCTTAGACATACTGAATTCGCTTTTGCGCTTAAACCAAAAAATTCAAAACAAAATTATTTCATTAGTTATATGTTAAACAAACATAAGCAGTTGGATTTATCAGTATTGCCTATTATTTGTGCATTTGGTCTTAAACTGAAAAAGGCCTAATGTAACAATTCCATTTTGAGTATAATTTTTTTTTGTTTGTTTTTTTTTAAAGTTACAGACACTTTAAACCCTAAAGAATTAAGGTAACCATATGAGGAACAATCATTTGTGGAAAAACTTCAATTTAATCTCCTTAAAGGGATAGTTCACCCCCAAAAATAAAGAAAATTTACTCACTATTTAGTCACCATCAAATGGTTCCAAGCCTTTTTAAGTTTCACAAAAGAAGATATTTTGAAGAAAGGTAAAAACCTGTAACCATTGACTTCCACAGTAGGGAAAAACAAATACAATAGATGTCAATGGTTACAGATTACCAGCTTTAAAAAAAAAAAAATAAATAAATAAAATTAAAAAGAAAAAAAAAAAAAAAAAATATATATATATATATATATATATATATTTGTGTGTTTCACAAAAGAAAGAATTTCATAAAGGACTGAAACAAGTAAAAATGAGTAAATGATCACAGAATTCAATTTTTTGGTAAACTATCTTTTTAAACTAAACTAGTTTTAGACTTCGACTTAGTCCCTTTATTCATCAGGGGTCGCCACAGCAGATTGAACCGCCTACTTATCCAGCATATGTTTTACACAGCGGATGCCCTTTCAGCTGCAACCAAGTATCAATTCACCTATACCGCATGTCTTTGGAAACCGGAGCACCTGGAGGAAACCCACGAACACCTGGAGAACATGCAAACTCCACACAGAAATGCCAGCCGGGACTCGAACCAGTGACCTTCTTGTTGTGAGGCGACAGTGCTAACCACTGAGCCACCGTGTCACCCATTTTAGATTTTATTTAACTGATATTCATGTGTACTATAAATTTATTCCACTTGAGTCTGCATAATATTAAATTAAACTGTATTTACATTTAAATGTACAACTGAAAGTTAATTTTAAGAGTCATATCTTTAACTCTTATTTAACTATACTCTATACAGTCTATATAGTATGTATCTGTGTAGTATAGATGCAATCTGCATTATAGTATGTCCTATATTCACCATGTTGTCATTTCTAGATTTGACATGTTGTCGTTCCAATGCCATTCACAAATCCATCCCATGACCTTACGGAAGTTTAATTATCCATCTTATGAACACTTCAGAACTTCCTGGAAATTGTAGTTTATCTGCGTTCCTTTTGAATGCTTTTTTTACTGTGATATTTTATTCATCACATACTGTAAGCAATTTTGAATGCGGGCATATTCTCATAAGTTCTCTGATCATACATGCTGGAAGGCTGAATTGCATTCTTACATTACAAACGGTGTTGTAGGTCCTTACATTAGGCTAAAAGACTTTTCAACAACACAAATATTTGTTGAATTTTTATAATGTTGTCAACTAATCGCATCAGCCCTGTTTGTAATGAATGTGTAGTTAGCGATAGACCGCGGACATGGAAATTTACAGAGGATCATCTCCTCCGTTCCTGCTCCTGGTTCAATGCCAGATCTGTGCAGCCTTGCATCCATGTGCAACAGGTATGAATAAACATAGTAGTCCTATATAAACCTCCAGCTATAACCTGTAAATCCTTAGAAGGACGCGCGGTCGTTGATGTTTCTGGGTCATGGCCAGGTAACAAGGGTGGAAATCTTTTCAGGACCTGTCTCCACTCCATTCCTCAAAACCACATGGCCGAGATATTTGACGGGTCTAAATATTATTAATATTATTATAGATATTTGACTTGTCCAAAAGTATGGCATGTCTCAGAGGACAGTTGCATTCTTTCAGTGCACTGAATCCTCAAAACAAGCAATTCCATACTCCTATACAAACACGGCATTGGCAGAGAAACCTGACATGTTTAAAAGGCTAATGCTTTTCAGCTCTGCATTACGCTCTGGAAGGTGATAGACGGGTTTAAAACATTTGTTAATTTAATGTGGGTTTTTTCACTATAGATTTAGCTTCACTAGCATTATCTAGACGTTAGATCTATGAAATGGAAGTGTTGACTGTGGCGAGGGACTTTCCTCAAAGTTACGCAACTATATGTCTTATTGTTCGATTAAAGTCTACACCTAGACGGATTGAGTCACTCTTGTTATTTGCGACTGCAGTGGGAGATATCAAGGGGCTTTCAGCATTTTGAAGCTTCTTTAAGGCAAAGTGTTAAATTTTGTTGTCTGCGTTAATCCAGATCCATTCAAAAATGCCCATTACATTTCAAAAAGCTCACTTTCACACTAGTGTTTTCACACATTTTTGAAAGGTTTGTATCCACACTGAACTGATGGAAAAATAATAAAAGTAATGTAAAAGTAAAAAATATCCTGGCATGATAATCAATCTTTTATACTTACTGGTGCGTTTAATTCACTCAATCACCATTCCATCTTTAGTCTCAATTTTCTGTCATCTTTGCAAGAATGCAACAGGAATAGGAATAATTTTACAAAGTAACAATGAAGAATGTCTTTGTGCAGCACAAAAGTGCTTGAATGAAAGATTCATTTTCAAATGTAATTGAGTTCATGTAGATGGGTTAATTGCCTCAAAGTTTGGGGTAGAGTTTGACCACCTGTCCTTTTTTATATCTTCTTGTAGCTGAGAAGTCAATAACCCCTAATGAGATAACACTGATACTTTGCTAACGTAGTGCATTTCTGCAATAAATTGGTATAAAGCAATGAAGCTGAGAAGTCCACGAGTAAGAGTTTGTACTCGTGTTAGGTTCTGTCTGCTGAGAAGAGTTAAACTTGTCATCATATGCTACATATTGTGTTTCTTCTCATGTCATTCTTCAATTTATTACAATGTTTTTCAGTGATCACAAGAGGTCAGTTTAGACCAATGTTAAGTAAATTACTTAATAAATAAATAAAAATAATAATAATAATAATAATAATAATAATAAAAGTTAAATATGAACACATGAAATGTTTTAATGTAATGACACTACGTTTCTGTAACGGATCAGAGAAAGGACAAGGGCGGATTAACAGAAATAAAGGATATTTAATAATACTTTAAACAAACAATAAAGGAGATAACAGAACAAACTGAACTTAACTTGGTAACTGAAACAAGATGACGATGGAGGTAAACACAGTTTAGGATAGACAGGACGAGGATATAAACGGGACGACAGGCAACTCTTACTCAATTGGAAGCGCAATGAGTCCATGCGCTAACAAGTAGTTCAGACAGTGAATGAGTGAATGTTCCAGGCTTATGTAGCGTGAGCGGGTGACGAGCAACAGGTGAAGGTGATTAGAATTCTGGTGATTGGGGGTGTGCAGGTGCTGCGAATGAATCTGACAGTCCGAAAGGATTGCTGACAGTTTCATACATACAATGTATTGTTATTGATTTCTAACTCAGTTCATTGTTTCTTCAGCATGTGCAATTGTGTTGAAAATTGTATCTTTATTTAGTTGAAAAAAAAAAATTGTTCTACCAAATATATTTGTATATCAAGTAAATTAATTTGTATAAAAGTAAAATTAGTCTGCTTCTCTGAAATGAGATCTACAGAATAGTTGAATTTATGTACAGTATTTAGGGCAAGTATTAAGTACTGTAATCAAATTACCTAAAAAGTAAAAGTACTGTAGAGAAATTCCATGCAAATGTCAACCTTGCCATGAAAAAAATGAAGTTTTCGCCAAAATATCCAAACCGTTTCTGCATTTGTTGTGTAAGCAAGTATTTTACAGTGCTTTATAAATACTCAAAAATGTCTCTGTTAATGTTTTCAAACTATTCTATTTGATTTACCAAAATGACACATGTGCCAGTTTCACCTCTGTCACATCCATAACGGAGAGGTGTCACATCCATAACGATGCTTTTTCTCATAAATGCAAAAATGTCAAGTAAAATAAAATCCATCATGTTTGTTCTATAGAGAGCCAACTCTTAACCTTTTGATGAGCATTATTTCTTTTGGATTGTGCAGTTTAATTCACAGAATTTCTACAATGTATGTTGTAGATTGTAAACTCGCTAACTTATTTCATCACATCCATTCATTCATTCATTTTCATTTCGGCTTAGTCCCTTTATTAATCTGGGGTCGCCACAGCGGAATGAACCGCCAACTTATCCAGCATATGTTTTACGCAGCGGATGCCCTTCCAGCTGCAACCCATCACTGGGAAACATCCATACACACCCATTCACACTCATTCACTACGGACAATTTAGCTTACCCAATTCACCTATACCGCATGTCTTTGGACTTGTGGGGGAAACCGGAGCACCCGGAGGAAACCCACGCCAACACAGGGAGAACATGCAAACTCCACACAGAAAGGCCAACTGACCCAGCCGAGGCTCGAACCAGCGATCAGCGACCTTCTTGCTGTGAGGCGAACGTGCTACCCACTGCGCCACTGTGAGGCCTCATCACATCCATAACGCATGTTTATTTTCCTCATTTAGAATATAAAAAATGTTTACTGATTGATATATTTCTGCTCCCATAACTCTGTGGTTAGTTGTTCTGGAAAATATAAACAGAAGTTTCAATATAATGTTAACATATACTTTCTCTGTGAATTTATGTTTTGAGAATTTATTGCAAATGTCACATCCATAACGCTGGAATTGCTCAGTAATCCTTACTTTACTTTTCCAGCTGAAAAGTACTCCTAGTTACGGTAAAGTAATTATGCTAACTAATTACACCACACTGAGACATTACCATTACCACCTGGTATTGTTCATGTCGCACAGCTTAAATAGTGAATGGAAAATCAAGTGAATAAAAAGGCTGTGGATGGCAACCACAATTTGTGTTTTGGTAAAATGCAGAGAAGTGTGAATGGAGCAATTTTTTGATAAAAAAAAATCATTCAAAAAAATGCAACATGTTTGGGAGCAATTTTCAATAGCGTCCCATTACAATCAAGTGCTTAATCAGTAGACAGAGAGTATGTGATTTATTTTCTGAATCTTTGAACGCATCGTATGAACGTTTACATATGTTGTCAAGAGTGGTCAAGCTCAAAACAATTTAGACCCGCATTACACCTGCATTTAGTGTCATTAGCTTGTAATTGTATTGAAAAAATGCATCTTAACACCATGTTTAAATGGGACTTGAAATGTTCTCAATGTGCTCCAATTTTATGTTTCCATCTCACTCTCAGGTTTTGTGCATCAAAGCCTTGTCATATGCCAGCTTTAGTACAGTGCATTTGAACTTTTAGTACACTTTAACTTGGGTTAAAATGAAGATCTGCTAAACAGATGAGATGCAGATGTTGTCACAGAAAGAGCTGTCAATAATAGTTAAATGTGACAGGCTGTTAATTGTTTTTACACAAAGATTTAAATCAACTTTTGCAACATTTCACCATGATGGATGAGAGCGTTTTGGGTGGCTGCCTGGTGTTATCCATATTGTTGTTGTTAAAAAAAAAAGCTTTTTTTAGTCATTTAGCAATCACATAATAAAGAAACAAAGTTAAAAGTGGTTTAGTAGAGCATTAAAGTCAGAGTAAAGTTTTATTAAAATATGTGTTCTGAGTTTGTCGCACAACAGAAAAATGTATTATTAACCACCAAGCCAAATTTGAATGATATAGAGTATCTAAAATATGTTATAACATTACCTTAATTGGCTTTATACAGCTATAAAGCGTGCCCAAATAGACAACATGTGCCAGCACAGCAGTGAGATCAAATCTCTGTCTTTAAGGCAAGAATGGCTCGTGGTTGCATAGCAATGGCAGACACTATGAGAGCAAAACTTCAGGTGTGTTTGAAAAAGCAATGCAAAATTTGAATGTCCAAAATGTTGAATGTTTTTAATTGTTTTCTGATAGCTAGCAAAATGTAGACTACCAGTTATATTAACTCAAGATTGAGCAGGAGGACCAATGCTGCTAATACGCAGTAGTTATTACCACTATTCACAAGGGACCTATTTAAGGACGCTTCTCATTTACTTTAAATGGAGTGACATCAAGTGTGGCCAAACTGAATTTTGCATTTGTCGATTCACGTTCAACACGGGCATCAGCCAATCAGATCACTGCATACAAATACTAGTGCAGACTCTAGCCAATCATGTTTGGGCAACATCAGAGAATAGTGGTATGTCAAAATAGAGGTTATTATGAAGCTTATTATGCTGGTTGGTAATCACCTAGTGGTTTATGATCATTTTCATTTATGATCTTTTTTGTGTCACAGTCCAAGCTGGATGTAATGCCTTTTACACAAAACCGAAAATAATTTGCAATATTTTACCTTTATGGGTCATATGTATGAAGTTTGTTTTGCTTTTATATTATTTTTGACTATGATAACATCCATTTCCCGCTAACATTTGAGCGCTGTTGAGCGTGTTTTTAAACAGCACTGATTGGCCATTTTGTTGCTGATCGAGGTGCCGATTTGAAACAGTGTCTGTGCATCTGTGTTTGCACTTGGTAAACAGTGGTGAGGAGTGGTAAACCGATGATCTTTATGGCCAATCACAGTCATATCTGTTGGGCACATGAACACATCAGTGGTATTTAAGAATGTGCTCAAATGTTTGTAGGAAATTTCCTTTTTTATTTTTTATTTCAGTACCGATTGGTTCCAAACTCAATACTTTTGACAACACTACTTTGAACATCTAAATTAACAGGAAATTTACAATTTTGTTTGAACTATTCCTTTAAATATACACATCCCTAAGTGTGGCTCAGACTGTCATCCAGTTTAAGTCTATCGTTTTTTTACTTTGGACATTGCTTTTGCTTTAGTTTGACCACACACCTCTCCTCAACAGACCATGTGATCTGAAGTCTGAAATCTGCAGCCTCATTAAGCCGAATGTCTGGAGTATCTAAAACTGTAATCTAGGCACAGAATAACTACATTTCCAAAAGATACGTTATATGTATGATCTAAAATATACATATAGGTGAAGGTCTCTAATGCAGGTGTACTCTATATACTCTGAACCAAGAGTTGTGTTTGCATGTATGTTGAATTGAGCTGGGCTGAGGCAGCAGTCTGTTAACTATTTCACAGTTCATGTGAAACCCAAACCCTTTCTGCACATAGCGATCAAGCCACACACGCACAAACACACGCGCAGGCTAACAGAAAGACATTCTCACCCTCTGAGCCCGTTACACTCTTTCATGTGAACACAGACACACACATACACACACAAACACACACTTTTACAGGTTTCTTTGAAGTGAGTGCTTTTAGTTATTGATTTTTTTTTGCTTTGTGGCAGAATAATAATTAAAACATTCTTATGCTACAAAAATAATGACATTTTTATTTTTTTAGTTTTACTTTACTTTTATTTTTAATTAGTATAATAATAATAATGATATTGACAATACATATTGTAGGCCTCACAGTGGTGCAGTGGGTAGCACGTTCGCCTCACAGCAAGAAGGTCGCTGATCGCTGGTTCGAGCCTCGGCTGGGTCAGTTGGCCTTTCTGTGTGGAGTTTGCATGTTCTCCCTGTGTTGGGGTGGGTTTCCTCCGGGTGCTCCGGTTTCCCCCACAAGTCCAAAGACATGCAGTATAGGTGAATTGGGTAAGCTAAATTGTCCGTAGTGCATGGGTGTGTATGGATGTTTCCCAGAGATGGGTTGCAGCTGAAAGGGCATCCGCTGCGTAAAACATATGCTGGATAAGTTGGTGGTTCATTCTGCTGTGGCGACCCCAGATTAATAAAGGGACTAAGCCGAAAAGAAAATGAATGAATGAATGAACAATACATATTATTATTAATAATAATAAATAAATGTATACATATTTTGTATTTTAATTTAAACAATGTTGTTTGAATAATGATAGCAATATTCATCAGCAATAGTTAACAGTAAGAATAAAGATATAATAAAGATATAATAAAAATATATAATAAAAAATATAAATGTATACATATTTATAATATTATTTT
>CAIGQW010000317.1:5524295-5539504 GCA_903798125.1 Danio choprae | reverse complement strand
ATATGTGTGTGTGTGTGTGTGTATTTTAAGAAGAAAAAAAAGTATTTAGGCAGGTTTTTATTTTAGAGAGACATACATTGTAAAGATAACCCTGGTATATGTGAATGGAAAAAAAAAAGACAAAACAAAAACAAGAATATTTTTTTGCAGTGTACGAAGTACCACATCAAAAATATATATTATAATTGCTTCTTTTTCAGTAAAAGTTGTCATTTAGATAGTTTTATTAAAATTGCTGATGGATTTTTAAAAACAAATGTCTAGCAGGTTTACATAATAATGTATCTTGCATCATATTGAACAAAATGAATGAAGTATTAGCTTTTCCCTATAGCTTTTCCTGTTTATTGTTTCTCCATGTGAGTCATGAATAAGGTGGGATTTTACCTGCGTATAATAGACTAATAGTGGCATAATCCAGTAGAACGGACTAGTCTTTAATCTTTAGCGCATGTACTAGAGGCCCATAATGTGATCCAGGTTTCAGTTTGTGTGTTTTTTTTATTTTTATTCTCAGTATTCGACGGATGCTGTCTGTTGGTGTGTTTGGTCGTACAATTTCCCAACCTCCGTGATCATTTTGCACCGTCACACTGAAATGACTGAAACCACAATTCCAGTTGCTGATTCGGTTTTAATATTACAAGAATCAAGAGAGGTTTTGTCGCCTAAGTTGCCATTTCCCAGCAAGTGGACTGCACACATTCTTACCAAATAATCATTCATTACCAATGGCCATGTGAGGAAGAGTTATGTGTAAAGAAACAGAAGATCGACGTACCAACCATGTCTGATAAAAACAGACGCATTTCTCTCTCTCTATTTCTTTCTTTCGTCACCTCATCCCTATTCTGTGTCCACATCTGCATTAATAGTGAATGTGAACAGGAAAGACAATAGAATGGTAAAAGGCCACACCACAAAACTAAGACAAAACAATATAATGCTGCTCTTGGTGCCGTGGTTGCCAGCAACCATAGACCACTCTGGAAACATTTTTTTTTTTAAACTGCAAATAATCTTTCAGCAGAAAACATGCACATTAGTACACGTGAACTGTTTTCTCTGTTCTTCAGCTGCTTCAGTTCGAATGAACATTTTATAAAAAGGGTCTGAAAAGAGACACAAAGAAGTCAACAGCCTGGTCTTTGACATTCAAAGCATGGGACATTTGATTGGGATATTGCCTAGTCGTTTTTGTCATTATATTATTTTCTGTTTGTTGAAACAGGACCTCAAAACAACACAACGCATCACCTCATTTTTTTGTTTTTCATACCAAAAACCTGGGGAGAAGAAACTTGTTTTTGCCAACTAAAGAGTGTTGCTAATACTGTAAGAAGAATTTCTTTCAAATGATATTTTCATAAGAAAGCCAAATACAGTGAGAAGCCCCTACATCCTGCTCGCCTCATAATAATGATAAAGATGTTATTTCCAAAAATTATTTTAAAAAGCATGAAAAATTGAACAGTGTACTGACAAAATGATCAAATATATATTTTTAAAGAATATTGAAATGAAACATTTGGCTTGAAGAAGTATTTTGTTTTAATTAAAAAAGATATTTATTTTTAAGAAATATGACGAGATGCCTGTAACCTAACAAAATAAGGCTTTTGGCAATTTTTGAGTTTGTCCTCCCCGGGTTTTCTGTGAGCTGATCTGAATTCTAGCACTTTTAAACCTTTAAAAAGAGTATTTTTCAGCCTTGTATGTTTGTATGTTTTTAATTTTGTATTTGATCTTGTATGTGCCATTAGTTTGATGTGTAGAGTTTATTCATCTTTATGTAATTGCTGTTTTCCTCCTTTTCCCAAAAGAGTAACAGTATTTTAGATAGACTTTCACTAATACTCACCCCCCCCCCCCCCCCCCCAACGTTGTCTTGTCATACATTTGAGGAAGTCATTTAATCGTAAAATATATCTTATTAGAGTAACACCTTCAGAATAATCCTCAGTTTCTGAATAATGACAAAACCATAATTGCCGCAAACAAAAGAACATTTCCAGCTCCATCTATGACTGAGGTGTTTTCGAGCAACATAACACGCTGGCAGGTTCGACTGGTGTGAAATTTCTCTCAGCTTTCTGCCCCTCCAAAAACAGCACTTTTGGTTTAAATGAAGTTTTCTAATAATATAACTGCCTGGATAGGTGAAGCTCAGCATCTTTAGTTTATTATTTTGCCGCAGATTAAGACAGATTAACCAAGTTAAATGGATCTTTTCCTCTTTTGTAACAATGCACTTGTATCCCCCCCTCCCCCTGAGATACTAGTTGGTTCCTATAACAAAAAAAAGAATCATTAAGGGAAATTGTAAGGTAACCAAACTAGGGTAAAAGAAACAATCTGACTTTTAAGAAAAGGAAAAAAATGATGCTCTTTCGGCTTCTAGTGAGAAAATGGGTACGTCCCATGAGGACAACATCCACTTGTAGTTTGATATATTTTAGCTTAATGTAAGTCTTGCATTCCAAGCTTTTTATGTAACTTGTTTAGCAATATAGTCCTTTATTTTTAGTACTTGCTTATTACCACAACTTCTGAAAAAAAGGTGAAAACAACAAATGGAATATTCATGCTTACAATAACTGAAAGAACTCGGAGACGATGATTGACAGGACGAATTGTACAATAGATGTGCATAACGGAGACAAACAGTGTGCTTTTGTTGTTGTAGTTGTTGTTGTTGTTGTTACACGGCTCACCTGCGGTCAGTTGCTGCATTGTAAAGTTGACAGATTTGTATATTGGTTGATCCAAAGAGATGACATTACAACAAACCTATTTACTTATTGTACAGTACATTGTACCATTTGACTTGTAATGTGTTATGTTAAAATGATTAAAAGACAAACCCACGGTTTCATATTTCTGGCGTCCTTTTTTTAAGCGTTTGATTTCCTGTCTGCCGTGGTGGGAGAGGGTGCGAGGAGAAAACAGGCTGAAAACTGCCATTCACATACCGGACAGCCAGAACAGGAAACCACACACAGCACACAAATGAAAAGACAAGAACGACACAATTCCAAGTAATAAAAAACTGAGCTATAGCCAGGCTTAATTATAACGCGTATCTCAAACCTATACTTTCACATCTCAAAGAGTTGGTTCCAAAATTCCCACCGGCAATACATAATGCAACATAATTTCTCATGTGAAAATCATTTTAAATCAGGAGGAATTTGAGGTTTTACAGTTTTGTCTTGTTTTCCAAGAACAGCTAAAGCTTGGCCTTTCTGCTCTTCTCAGAAAACACTCAGAAGGCTGAGGTCGCTAAGTGAGCACTGCTTTGTGATACAAATTACTTTCCAGAACTTTCTCATTTACCGTTCCTTGCTGGTGGAATAACCAGCCAACCAACTGAACTTTCACTGATGTTTCAATGTTTTGATACTGGAACATCTTGAGATGTTCATCTTCCTACTGCCCCCTGGAGCCAGTCTTCTAAAACAGACAGACACATTGCCTTTAGCCTTTACGATAAACAGGTTTTACTGTAGGCTGTAATTTACAGATAAACATTAATCAGTTACCTTTACCTTTAGTATTTCGCAGATGCTTTTAACCAAACTGACTTACAAGGAGGGGATCAAGCGATTCATTGAAATAGACAGGACTCACATCAAGTACAAAGATTCTGATTTATTATTTTTTCTAAGTTAAGTACTCAGGGGGGAAAAAAATGAGTATTTAGGTGCTTGAATGTTGCCAGAGATTTGGCAGTCCATGTGGGTTTGGGGAGATTGTTCCACTAGCAAGGAACAGTAAACAGATAGGTTCTGGAAAGTCATACATCTTGGTGATGGTACCACAAGGCGATGCTTACTTTCTGACCAAAGGCTTCCAGAAGAGAGTGAGAGAGTGCAGAGCCTATGGTCATTCTGTGCAAGCATTAGAGTTTCCAGTAGACAGTGCAAGTAGATGTGTGATATGGGCTCTGCTGTTATTATTTTTTTTGCCCAGCGGGTGCCCAGCATTTCTCTTTTTATAACATTTTTTTGCAATAGCTTACAACATACAGAAGCTTAATTTCAGACATGATTTCAAGCTGAAATGATTGCACAAAAAAAGACAAGTACACTAATAAAATACCTGAATGACCTCTTCACTTGATGTATTTGAAATAGACAATTGACAAAAATGAATATTTATAAGCAGTGATTTATGAGCCATATATATATTTTTTTATATAAATGTGACCCTGGACTACAAAACCAGTCTTGAAGGGAAAGTTCACCCCAAAATTTACATTTACTCACCCATAAGTAATTCTAAAACACGATTAGGCCCTACTTATTCTGTTAAACGACATAATTTTGATTAGTAGCCTAATAATATGCACTTCATACTACTTTAAAGTAGATTTTATTCAATATTTAGATTTGTATTAACCCTCAGATTCCAGATTTTCAAATAGTTGTATCTCAACTTTGGCCAAATATTGTCATATTTCCAAATGGAGAGTAAAACACTGAACTGTTTTTGTTGTCAGGCTCACACAACTATTGAACTTCATACTGCGTTGACCCGTAATGTCTGCAAAATTTAGAGATGCTTTAAGACAGACTAGGATATAGTTGTACAAATCATATAAATACCTCATTCTGAAAAAAATATATATTCTAGCGTAGTTAAGCATAGGCTTATATGACTGCTAAACGACTTTGGTACATTTCACTTAACGACAAAGCCAATACGCTTTCTGGGAGACTTCCATCGGTCAGGCGTGAATCTTTTCGAAATCTTTTATAGATTTTTTTGTTTGAGAAATAATTTCTACTTTAAGAGCGATAGAAACAGCGAGCCCTGAGCACGCACACACGCAATAAAGAGAACTGAGAGACCGGCGGTTTATATGTAAACGCCCGTTTGAGAGCTCACTTGTTAAGTTTTCTGTGATTACACGAGTGCGCTCTCGTGTTACAATAAAGCGCTCGCGACATGCTCAAAATATATTGAAATTATGCGCCATAACTGCAATGCCGACATTCAGTGATAGGAGGCGGAGAAGGTGCGTGCCAAAGTTTGTCGGAGAGGAAAGAGCGAGAGTTTTCCGTGTATAAACGTGGAAAAGGAGTTTGAGAACCATGTCAGCTGGAGTTCTAGGTTGACCTTCTTGTTCCACTTTACTCCAGGTGAAAGGAAGTGCTCATGTGCTGCTGTCATGGGTCATATCTTGGCTGAAAAACAGAACCAGCACCTGTCATGTTGCCAACCTTGCTGTGATGTCTACAGCTCACGTACCTCTCAGATATAAGCCAACTTTCACATGACTTGGTCATTTTACTGTCTTTAAAGGCTCTGCGTCAATGCTTGGGTTCTTAGAGATAATGTTGTCAGAACTCTAAAGAACTGCTCCACAAGTGTAGGTTGTGAGGACTGGGAAGGGCGTACGTGTCCCGAATGATGAAGCTCACCCTTGCTTGAGGTCTTCTACTCTTAAATCCACCCACATGATGGACCTGTCCGTCAAGTTGTCTAATTGCCCTGGCATTGTTGATTCACTCCTTTGATCTTGTAGTTCTCCTCGTCAGTCTTAATCGACTGATGTGATCACCAAGTTGTTGTTTTTTTTGTTGCAGTTTGATAAAAATTTCCGATCCATGCTGCACACACCTAATAATCTCACGATGGCTAATCAGATTGATAGCATGGCTACAACAGATTCAGGTGAGTCTTGGAGCAAAAACTAGGAGCCTCACACATTCTCCCGCCTCCACCCCAAGCTGATGGATTTCTGGGGCGAATGAAAGTTGTGTTTCCACAAACATTGCAATATTGGACTCAACGTCAGGATGCCGTAACAAAATCACTTTCCAGAACCTTTTCATTCACTGCTCTTTGCTGATGAGATGAATTTCCAAAACTCATCCAGAACACTGAATCCCCTGACAATATTCAAAAGACAGCTGAAAGCTAACCTCATGCTTACTTTCACTTCTCACTGCCTGTTTGAGCTTCTACTATACAAAACAACGTTTGTTTTGTTTTTTTAAGTCAAATTGGAGAATGTTATGTGCCGATTGAACAATGTTCTCAACACGTTTTAATTGTCAACATATTGGCACTTTTATTGTTTTATACATTATAAATGGACATTCTTAGAGGAGGAAGGGAAAGACTGGTTCGTAAAGAAAAAATAAACATGCTAAACCAAAGACCTGGGACAGCTCCACAAAAAGTGAGAGAAATAAAATAAAGTAAAAAGCACCAACGTAAAGCACTGTATTTACACCAGAAACATACACAGACCGACCGACCTTCCCAATGCAACAGGCAGAATAAAGTACATCTGTAGAAAATATATTCTGTAGTTCTTGCATTTATTCATAACATCACCAGTGAACCCACTGACCCAGAATGTTACACTGCTGATCAATACATGTGAAGAAGAGGACAGATGAAAAGAAGCCAAAGAGAAACAGACTGATCCAAACATGGAAGCAGATTTTGCTTCGGTGTTAAAAAAAAAAATAGGGCAGAATTTGAACCTAAATATTGTAACTTGTGTATTGTGGAACTAAAAACCAAAAAACTATTGAACCAATTGAAATAAACTACAAAAAGTACCATAATACACAAGCTAATATTCTGCGACCTGCCGTGCACGGCACAAATCTGTTTACTGATGTTCTTGAATTTATCAGTAAATCCACTAATACATCTCAAACATTCAACCAGAAATATTATTTGCGCAATATTATGAATTTTTACAATTGTTGTGTATTAAATAAGAAAGAATAGTGAAATGATACTGCATCCTTAATAGTCTTTTAGGTCTAACTACCCTTATGCAAAGGGAAACAGTAGGAAATCTTGCCTCATCATATCTTTACATCTCATGTCGACATAATGACCACACATTCACTCCCTCACACACACTCAAGAAGCAAACAAGAACTCTGAATCAAAGACATGGGAACAAGTTGAAATCAAACATTATATTAAAAGGACAGAGAGTTAATTTGTAAAATGATATAATATGCAACCATGTCGTCAAAAGCATGAGACCCAGCCCAAAAATCCAATATCCCCACCCAAACAAAAAGACAATCTCGACACACTTTGGCCCATGTTGTGTGTGCAAAAAGGATATACAGACATTAAAAATGGAACCGTTCATATTGTTTCTCTACATTTTTGCTGAGGCAGAGAGAGCAGGAGAGAAAGGTTTTGATAAGTGTACAAAACACATCTCTGCTCATTCCTCCAGTCCATAAGGGGGGCGCTGCTGCACCTCACGCCAGCGATTCACACGCATCAGTGCTTGCTTCACAAAACAGAAAAAAAAGGAAACAAAAACTGAAAGACAGATTTCAGTCGATTTTGACAGCGGCGTAAATTTTCCGTATGAACACGTAAGCAGCGTAGAAGCCAATCGTTCCCGTTAGCAGCCAGAAAGACAAAACCATCAGGGCCGTGTAGCCAAAATACAGCAGAGAGGGAATGAACTCCACAATGTCCAGCTGAGAAAGAAAGAGAGAGAAAGAGAACTATGTAAAAGTTGAAATGGGACAAAACACTGAGAACAGTGTATAATTAGAATTGGGGGGGTTGGGGAGACACAGACATGACCACTGGTTCAGTAAATTATCACTTAAAAAAACATGTCATATTACAATGACATTACATGTAAAACTATCTTATTTAGATGTCATTTGACGAATTATAAAATAAATTTGTACATTTATTTAAGGATGCGCTAAATTGATCTAGAGCACAGGTGTCAAAGCCAGTTCTTGGAGGGCCGCAGTCCTGCACAGTTCAGTTTCAACCCTGCTTCAACACACTCACCTGTAGGTTTCAAACAAGCCTGAAACACTCAATTAGTTTGATCAGTCGTGTTTAATTAGGGTTGGAACTAAACTGTGCTGAGCTCTGGCCCTCCGGAAACTGACTTTGACACCTGTGATCTAGAGTAAGATTAAAAAACATCTGTAATTTTCCTCTCAGATAAATGTTTTCATCATTAATAAAAATAATGTTTCTTTCAAGAACAAAACAGCATTTATGAATGAACGGCTATTAAAAAAATGAGTAACCTCACAAACAAAATATAAATTCTTACAATAATTACTATAGAGTCCCCAATGAGACCTACATAAATCAAGTCAAATCAAGATTTATTGTCATTCCGCTACACGTGTGGACATAGAGAGGAATGAAACGTTGTCTCTCGCAGGACAACGGTGCTACATAAATTAATCATAAATACAAACAACACTGGACATAAGAGCTTTTTTTTTTTTAAAAACCTATGCATAACTAATATATACTATAAGATACTTAACTATACACACAAGTACTTGTACATGAGACTGAACAATGTTGTGCAGGATATTGTGCAAGAAAGGTATTTAAGGTTTAATATTGAGCAAAAGAGTTATTTAAGGTTAAAGCGAGCAGTGCAACATGATTGTGGTACATTTAAAGTAAACATCTAAATTGTGATCAAATTTATTTGGACTTTCTTATAAAAAAAAAAAATAATAAAAAAAGAGGAAAAATTACCATTAAAAAGCTTGGGCTTATATTTTTATAATAACGTCAAAAATAAAATAAAATAATTTATTAAGTTTTAAATAGACTAAAAACACATACACACACACACACACACACGCGCACGCGCACGCGCACACGCACACGCGCACACGCGCTCGCACACACGCGCTCGCACACACGCGCTCGCACACACAGATAGACCCACACATACACAGATATAAATGTATGTAAATGTGTGTTTTTTATATATAAACAAGACTTATATTTCAGAAGAAAATTGTCTGTTTAGCTCTGCTTCAGAAGATTACAGAAAATGTAAATAAACCACAGAAAAATACACACGGTTCTGTTCAAACACCTCATTATTCACACTTACAAACTGGGTATTTTATGACAGTTGGTGTGTGTCTGTGTGTATAGATTGTGGCATTAGAAAACAGCTGACTTTGTGTACACTGTGACTTATCTACTTTATAATTAATGCCAGTTTGAGGCTAAAATAAAGTTTAAAGTCCTGCAGCCAATAAAAAAACATAAGGTGTTGTATATGAAATTAAACCAGTATATTGTAACACACTAAAGGAAAAGATGGTTACCTTGTTGACGAAATAGAAAATGGCGTAGATCAGGACGTAGAAGGCAGATCCTCCAGACACGAGAAACGTCCTCCACCACCACCGGTAGTCCTGCAGGGGGAGGAGCCACAGTGATTGACAGCTGTTCTGTTCAACATCTACTGACAGTGAGTGAGTTCCTAGTCAAGTTCTACCAGACCGAGTGAACAGCATCGCCATTTCAGAGATGATTTTGCATTCAAATGAAGTGACCTTTGTTTTCATTAATCGCAGCTCTAAAATTTGCTTTTTATCTTTAGACTCTGTGAGTGGACAGTGTCAAAGATTATGACACTCAATCGATACAACAAGAATGCAAACCAGCACTTTGAGCACACAAAAAAGGTCAAAATGTCTAGAGAAGTTCTTGGAACAGCGTGTAAGTGAGGAGTTACAGAAATGTTACATTTACCAGTAATGAGTACTAGTAATGAATGCCTAGATATCAGTAACAAAATTTGTTATCATAAAATAGCTTGCTAAAATGTTATTGTCGTTGGCCAAACCTCTACTGATTTGAAATCCAACAATCCAATCATCCCTAGATTTATTTTAATAGCGCACACATCCCCATAACAAAAAGCTAGCTGGGAAATTAAAAAGCTTACATTTATTTACATTATATGTTCTGTGAAGTCTTTTATATCTAGCATTGTGTTTTAACAGTCTGATCTCTCAAGGAAACGCAAGTATTTTACGTTTGGCCTTTTAGTGGCTAATTCGCATGAGTTGTAAAAAGTAAGTTGCTTTGTTTTTTTTGGCTTGGCACCCAAACCCACCCCTACAACAACCCATCAAATGTATGAATGAGATCGTACAAATTCATACAAATTAGCCACTAAATCAAAAAGTTATGAATTGGTGTGAGATGTTGGTTTTAACAATACAAGTAATAAAATAATCAGCATCAAACTGCTATTAAGACTACTAATTATTTTACTAATTATTATTATTTAAGCCACCCTAGAACGGCTTCCAACTTTGACTCAATGTTGATTTTAGTTGCAGAAATTATATGCCATGCTCAGAAGAGAAAATCTGGAGAAACTGATCATTACAGTGACTGAGAAAGGGAAACTAAAAGGAGACCAAGGCTGGCTTCACACCAAAAGTAAAATGAAGTAGTCGCGAGTAGATTACATACAGAGTCAATGCAAATACACGAATATAGGAGAATTTTCTAAAGAGGAGCACAAATAAACACAAATGTGTGCTGCGCTTGCTGTGAATGTGTAGCAATTTGTCAATTGTGTCTTCTGCGCAATTTCAAATTATTCAACTCGAGCTGAAAATTCACGCGAGGTTAAAAAAAGTCCTGCGAGTCAACTGGAGCGAGTATTTAGTGTGAACCCTGCATAACACTCATCAGATTGTAAAATTAAACAAAATTAAAAGAAAATAATGATTTGTCTAAACAAACACAAAGTAATCATGTAAATACATTTAATGCTCTGATTAGTTAGAATTTTGAGAAAGTACAGAAAGTTTTTGTTGGATGTAACACAAAAGAAGCATAACCATTTTTTGTATGTAATGCGCACATATCTAAGCAAATGTTTACAGTTCCAAGTATGAAACCGACCAGTTCTCTTTTGTCTGTAATCATATACCCACCTCTGCACAGAGCTGGAAGTACACCATCACAATGCTGATTTGAGAGCAGGAAACCACAAGAATAATGAAGACGAGGAAGAGGAATCCAAACAGGTAATAAAACTGGTTTTCCCAGATAGCCTATAAATGAGCAGATCTCAATGTAAAGCATCAATATGTGTGCAATTTTAGATGGTTTATAGGTAAACACTGCATACTCCATGTACATTTATTTTAACTTACACTAAATATGAAGAAGAGCTCAATGAACATGGCGCCAAACGGCAGGATTCCTGCCATCAGGATGCTAAAGGGAGAGAACAAATAAAATTCATTTGACCATAAAAACAATATTGATAATTCATATTTTGTATGTAATAGTGCAGTGTCTATTAAAAGATATTTATCCATAAATCTCTTATTTTACATTCACATGCCCTTGTAATCTTTGTTGCATGATAAACTGTGACTTAGATGTTACGACATTAGGGTTGTAACCAGACAAAATGTGATGCTGGTGGGTGTCGTTGCCAATTATAGTCATAATTCTGCAAAAGAATTGCTAATATTTGAAGCTGGTTTGTAGCATGCTATGATGACAATACATAATACATAACATACTAGATATTTTGCAAGATACTAGTATTCAGCTTAAAGTGAATTTTAAAAGGCTTAACTAGGTTGATTAGGTTAACTAGGCAAGTTTGGTTAATTAGGCAAGTCATTGGACAGTGGTTTGTTACGTAGCCAATCAAAAAGAATTTGTAAGGGGGCTAATAATCCAGCCAAACTTTCTCCAGAAACACACTTTTTTTGTTGCTCTGTTAAACATCACTTGGAAATTATTGGAAAAGGAATACTGGGAAAAGGAGACTGTATTTGCATTTACATAAAACTTTACATATATACAGTGCTCAGCATATACGAGCACACCCCATTTTGAAAATTTATATTTTTATCAATTTTTCAGTGAACCTGGGGAATACATATTGGTGCATTTGAACAAAACAGATTTATTAAACAAATATATTTATTAAAATAATATATATTAAAATATTGCAAAAAAAAAAAAAAAAAAAAAAAAAACTACAACATTTCAACAAAATTGTGTATATTTTTTGTTTCTCTTGATTTTTGCTGTTTTTGAAAATGTTATTTAATATTTTACCCTAACATAAATTTGGGCTACTAATTTTTGAACCATTATTGTAAGTTATTTTGTTAGATTAGTTCCAGATTTGGCTTCAGTACTGACTAAACTAATGTATATGCAAATAAAATATTGTAAAGCATCCTATAGAAAATATAAATTTAAAGGAGAGATTTACGGGGGGTGTATTTATATATGCTGAGCACTGTGTGTGTGTGTGTGTGTGTGTGTGTGTGTGTGTGTGTGTGTGTGTATATATATGTATATGTATATAAGATTTAATGTAAAAAAAAAAATCTAACATTACATTTTGTGCCCTTTGTTAGAGTATCGTTTCAGGCATGGTTTAGACAATGGTACTCTTTAAAAGTATCAATTTGTCACCAATATTGTATAAAAAAATAATAATAATAAAAAAAGGAAAAAAGTAGGAACAATACCCAACCCTTTGAACCATCTTTGAACATCTGTTTTACTTAGATAAGTGATAACAGGAAGACTATCAGAACTTCAAACATGGAATTATGAAAATTGAATTGCAAAATTTTTAACTACTAGCATTATAACAAAGACAATACTAAGATATTCACATACCCGACAAACTTGTTCATATACCAACGCTGCTCAGGGACCTGTCGCGGGATCTGATTGGTGCGAACTGGATTGTCATACGGCTGTTTGCGGAAACCAAAATAGTAGCCCAGATAGACAAGAGGCATCGAGATACCAAACCACATGCACAACAGGGCCAGCATTGTAGTGAAAGGAACCTGAAATGTGTGAAAATGAGAAATAGCCGTCAGTGTACAAACATATTCACTGTGAATAATAGAAAGTTTCATGATAAAGCGTGAATTGTTCTTGTCTGAAATAAATGGCTGCCCTCACACAACTGCACTTTTACAGTTTTCCCAATTGCTGAAACATGCTTAAAGAGCCCCTATTATGGGTTTTTGAAAATGACCTTCCATGCAGTGTGTAATACATCACTGAGTGAAAGAAAACATCCAGCTGAGGTTTAAATCTGAAAGTGCACCGTGTTTAAAACTATTGATTCTTTAACGAAACAGTCGACTCAAGAGTTGAATAGATGAATCATCTGAGGTTCGGATATTTCGCCTGAACGCATCGACGTCGACACAGTACATCACCAAATATGTAGTGCCAGATCCGGTAAAACATGAACATGGTTTTCCCTTCAGACACTAGCGGAGCGTGGGGGATCACGGGACTGACCATGACATGAAGATGACGATCACTGATAGATGGAGATTAAAAATTAAGGGTTAAAGTTCATTTTTACAACAATAACACAGTATAGCCAACCTAGTGCTGTGTTTGTTCCTGTCATTTTTCTGATTTTTGATACAACAACCTACGCTGCAATGCAGGATTCATCGGCCATTTGCTATTAAAGGAAGGAGCAGCAGAGACTATCATGTATGGAACTTTGTCAGTAACTGTTACAGTTCATATGGACCAGTTTCTTCTTCCTCCGGATCATAACATGCAAGTTATGAATTTGTGAAAATATGCATTTAATAGTGTATTGTAAATTGTAATCGCTCCACGCACTTTGTAATCACTTATCTATTATAGATCAGTGCTTGTACTGTATCTCTCAGGTTAAATCATTATGGGGCTGTTCACATATTGCATCCAAACCACGTTGAAAATGCAACGCGTGCTTCTTCCTTTACCAATTTAAATCCGTTTCTGAACTCGCGATCCTCAGCCGTTTGCCTTTGCTATGGCAACCATAGCAGCCGTTCCTACACACGGGTTCAATTTTTAACATAGTTCGACTTTTGCCACTGTGTGGATTAATACTGTATGTGTGTCGTTGTTATTACTTGGGGTTAGGTTTAAGAGTAGAGTAATGTGCAGGTGTTTAGCTGCATTGGGCTCTCACATACTTTGTGCTACTTCATAACCGTGGTGGCCGTTTCTCTCTGTCTTGCGCTGAACCCAGTCGACCAATCACAACAGAATGGGTCATCATACCAATTACAGCAGATTAGCCTCAGGCAAAGGTTTGGGAACAAATGAATCGCTGAACGAATCATATGGGAGTCATTAGGATAATTAGGTAAATTAAAGCTGCAAGCAGCGATGAAAGGGACCTCGCACCCGGGCTCACCGCAGCCCGGTGGCCTCAGGATGACAGAGAACAGCGGACAATAATGATTTAAGCCGATATATATTAAAAAACCCGAGAAAATCGAAGATTTATGCCAAACTTCCTTCTGTCAGCAGGTGGCGCTACGACTGAGACTCAATATTGGCATGTAGATGTCTTCAGGAGAGGAATCTCATCAAACCTGTGCGTTTTCAGGCAGATCAGATATTGTTTGGTTGAGTTATAAGTGTTTCCTCCTCCATGGCGAACCATCACACTTTCTCAGTCCGTCACGGACACGCCCCTCGCCGAAAACTCTAGATCTTCACAATTTAACACCACAAAGGCCTTTGGACTAAACTAACGGAACATGGATTCCATGTGATAAAATTTGTAGGAGGAGTTTGTTACACTGTAAAACATGTCACTTCCTGTTGCCAGCAGGTGGCGCTATATCTGTATCTGGTTATTGGCATGTAAATGTGTTCAAGTCATGACTGTTATCAAACATATGGATTTTGAGTCAGATCAGACATTGTATGCCTGAGTTATAACAACTTCCTGTTTTGTGGCGAAGCGTCAAAGTTTGAGAGGCCGCCACGGACACGCCCTTCGACGAAAACTCTAGATCTTCGCAATTTAACATCGCCAAGGCCTTTAGTTCACAATACCCAATTTTGGTGTTGATCGGACGAATTCCCTAGGAGGAGTTCGTTCAAATACCACGCCTGGAAATGGCAAAAACTGCACTTTTTCGCCAGAGGAAGTTAAAAATATCCGACTTCCTGTTGGGTTTGAGATTTCGCTCCAAGACACTTTTTTGTAGGTTTTGGCATGTTTGATGTGTGTGCCAACTTTCGTATGTGCGCGTGAAACGTAGCTCGGGGGCTAGTCCGTCAAAAGTGTATAGGTGGCGCTGTAGAAGTGGGTGAGTCATTTTGACACACCCACTTCTGAAACCCTCAAAATCGTCGTTCATTCGAAGAAGGAGGAAGAAGAAGAAGAAGAAGAAGAAGAAGAAGAAGGAGGAAGAGGAAGAGGAAGGGGAAGAGGAAGGGGAAGAAGAAAGAAGAAGGAAGAAGGAAGAAGGAAGAAGGAAGGAAGAAGGAAGAAGGAAGAAGGAAGAAGGAAGAAGGAAGGAAGAAGGAAGGAAGAAGGAAGGAAGAAGGAAGAAGGAAGGAAGAAGGAAGAAGGAAGGAAGAAGGAAGAAGGAAGAAGGAAG
>CAIGQW010000317.1:5491891-5502507 GCA_903798125.1 Danio choprae | reverse complement strand
ATATATATGGAGTTGGAAAATGGAGATTTCTCCATTTTGTACAATTTTAATTTTAAATTTCACAGCTTTTCTAGTGACTTACCTTCTATTTTAACGCTCTTTGGCATAACCTCGAAACGTACAACTCTGTAATTGTGTTCCTCAGCGTCCTCCAACTTTTCTTTGTGGAAGTACAGGATGAATGACAGATGGTTGTGCAAATAGAACTGCAGAGATTGCACAATTAGCATGTGTCAACCAATCATGCAATACGAAAAATAACATCAAAAACTACATTATGTATTGAATTTTTTTTTAAAGTAAAGCCACATATTTCCATACTAGGCTGAAAGGCAGTTTGATGTTACTGAAATCAATATTCTTAAATAAATAATAGAGTATAAGTGGTTGAGAGGTTACAGAAAGGTAGCTGTTCAATGTCTACATCTCTAGGCTGGCATAAAACAATGCTAACCTTGTTGTTTTCAGTGAAGCCGAGCCGGTACCCATGCTCAAACTGAATATCCTTCAACGTGTCCTTCTTCTGTTCTTCATCTATTCCCTCCTCTTTGTTTGGGTAGAGCTCCAGCCGTGTGGCCACAGGGAGATTATCTGCAATGCTGTGCATATGTATGACTTATTAATCAAAGCATGACACAAACTGCTAAATCAAAACTACAAAGTTATAACGTACAGATTTTTACCTGTAGGTGATTTTATGCATGAATACAAGTTTGTCTTTGAATACAAGACATTTTTAATGTTACTGAATGAAGTCTCTCTTGCTTCCAAGCGTTGATTTGTCTCTCTTGAAAAGCGTTGTCATTTACAGTTGGTATTAATTTGGGGTAATCAATCTGATTACAAATGTACGATGCTAAATCAGGAAAGGTTCTAAAGGGTGGCACTGCCTGTTGTTTCAAAGATTAACACTGCAGGTACAATCACTTTCCCAAATAGTCTGCAGTAAGGTGGCAAATGCTAAAATGTGGGGTTTTAATAATGTTAGCGTTCTGACACATTTGGAATTTTAAGATGTAGTAGGCTAAACCCCTGTTTGTATTAAATGCACAAACAAATGCTTTTTCTAGAAAAGTTGTATATATTTTTAACTTAGACTAATAAGAAATATATTTTTTAAAAGTTTAGTAATTCTATTTGATTAGGTAGCAAAAGAAAACACCATCATATAATTTTTTATTGCTTTCAATAAAATTAAGAAAAAATTGAGAAACTGATAACGTGACATCAAATGACATCTCATTTACCCTCCATCCTATAGACCACATAGGAGCCAGTTCCTGGAGGGCCAGAGCTCTGCACAGTTTAGTTCCAACCCTAATTAAACACACCTGATCAAACTAATAGAGAGCTTTAGGCTTGTTTGATTCCTACAGATAGGCGTGTTGAAGCAGGGCTGGAACTAAACTCTGCAGGGCTCCGGCCCTCCAGGAATTGACTTTGACACGCCTGCTATAGACGCTGCATTAGAAACTATTTTTATTTTTGTACTTTAATGCAGGTGAGATAACACAAAATATATTTTTTATAAATGTACATATATATATTTTCTAAATCAATTAAAAAAAACCTTACATGATATATTTAGGCCTGTAAACAAAAGCTTTCAAAGCTTGCCCTGCCTGCACGTTCTTCTGTTTGGTCCACTGCTTTGGAACTAACAATGATTAGTGACTGAATGAAAAATTAAGTTCTTTTTTAACTTGACACGACATCTAAAAAAAAAAACACAGTGCTTGTGTGAAGTGCTTCAAAAGACACATGACGAGAGTGTAATGTTCATGCACATCTGTCAAGCTTATTTACATTGAAAAACAATGGAAACGTAGCACATTGGAATAGAAACTTTCTGTGTGAATGAATGAATATATCATCACAGTCCCATTACGAAAAGGGTCTATTAACAAGTTTATATGTTATGTATCTGGTGTGTAAAAAAATTTAAAATAATAAAAACAAGACTAACTTTGCTTAGGCCCTAATTCATGACACAAGCAGTAGAATATTGTACAAACTAATGGACTATACTGGATGTACTGAACGACAGGTTTTTCTGTTTGATGAAGGAGTAGAGGAAGAACTCACAGGTGGACATAGTACTCTTCCTGGATGCGCTCTGCCAGCAGTTTGCTCTCCTCCACTGTGAGTTTAATGGGATTCTCAGGTCTTTTACACAACACCTCACACTTCTTGTCCAGATTCATAAAAACAGTGTACAGTGTGTTTACGATACGGTCTCCTCGCAACACCTCCCCTGGACACATATCATAATCATTATTATTAAAATCTCCAGTACTATATCAACAAATATTTACTTTATGTAGATATTTCACAATACTTGCAATGTATAATACTCGTTACAATGTATGCCTGCAGTGAAACCACACAACACATGGTCCTTACCGAGGTTTTCTGCCTTGTAGACAATGTTTTCAGGCTTACAGAAGGGAAGTGAATAGTATTCATAGGGCAGCTGGGTTCTGGAACTGGTCAATTTCACAGCCTGGCAAATAAATACAGGTAAACACTATAAATGCCACAGCACAAATATAGAAACCTGTTTAAAGATCATTTAGTTTTTTGTGGAAAGATAATAACTGACTGCATTCTTGAAAAGTTTACGGTTTATAAGCTGACAATGTGCACAGTCATGTTAACATATTAACCTGCTTTTCTTTATCAGTGTAAAGCAAAAACTGATCAACAATTTCGCATAACTCTGACTCACATGTAAACACCATAAGCGGCATTCTGTAGGCTTACTAAACTGCAAATGTGAACATGATTTATGTGTGATCGGTGTGTCGCTTCAGTCACTTTGTTAGAGGGCAAATTTTTTATGCGTTTGCTTGTTTGTTTACACAACCACAGTGTTTTTTGGACTGAAAATGGGTAACAAAGTGGACGTTTTTGAAAATGTTGTCGTGTCCATGTAAAAAACAGAAAACGAGAGTCTTTGAAAACTATGAGGTCATTCACGTGCATGGTACATGTTTAAGGCGGTGTACACTTAAGACAAGCAAGAACAAACACACAACAACAGTGGAGTATGTGGTAGTGTTGTTGTTGCTCAAGTGTTTGCTAATGCTTCATCAGCAAAGTGTGGATTTACTTCACATTACAAACAAAAGCAGAGACGCATCATTCATTCATTTTCTTTTCGGCTTAGTCACTTTATTAATCAGGGGTCGCCACAGCGGAATGAACCGCTAACTTATCCAGCATATGTTTTACGCAATGTATGCCCTTCCAGCTGCAACCCAATCAATGGGAAACATCCATACACTCTCATTCACACACATACACTACGGTTAATTTAGCTTACCCAATTCACCTATAGCGCATGTCTTTGGACTTGTAGGGGAAACCGGAGCACCCGGAGGAAATCCACGCAAACACGGGGAGAACATGCAAACTCCACACAGAAATGCCAACTGACTCAGCCAAGGCTCGAACCAGCGACCGTCTTGCTGTGAGGCAACAGTGCTACCCACCGCACCACCGTGCTGCCCGAGACGTATTATACTAGGGCTAAACAATAAATCGCATTGTTGAACAATTGCATAAATCAATTGTTTTGAAAACTTTGTTGTGTAAACATGAAACTTTTTTAAAAAAAGTAAAAGTTTTTCATTTATGGCTGCATCATTGCAGTGTAAACGTACTACAAATGAATCAACCATTTTGAATCATTCAATTAAAGATTGTTAAAACCGGGTTATTTCCACACATCTCGAAGATGAAAGTCCTTGGAAAATCGAACTCGTTTGATGCAAAAAAATAATATTTATATAGAGTCGTAGAAACTTTAAATGCAAGAGAATGAATCAATGCTTTCCATTGACATTTTAAGTGTATTCTGGGCTTTTAATGCTTCACAACACATAATAAATCAATCACTTTAAGGAGAATACATAGATCACCACCATTCTTGTACATACTGTTTATTTGCGTTCCTTCATTAATATTCTCTATATGTAAATGGGTAAAATAGGTTATTTCCCTTAAGTGGTTTTTTTTTTTCCAATAAACTGAAGTAAACATGCTAACTGTATCAAACTCAAAGCAAGGTGCGTCTTTGAAAAACAAGTGGTCAATACATAAGTAAATGGCCCTAGATCAGCCAGGTTTTAGGACCAAAGTATAAAACATGCCCACAACAACGAACAAATAACGTGTCTGGGTGTAATTAAATCTTGGAGTGAAACAGGCAAATCCCTCTTTTGCAAAACAAATGTGAAAAACAAAGACTTTGAGGCCTCACCTTTATTTCGACGGGGCTGTTCTGGTGGAAATTCATAGGCGCAACCCCTGGTACATAAAAGGGTACTACGTAAGGCAGCGTGGACACCAGTAACAGTGCCCACATCTCCTGTAAAGACAGAAAACACAGACAGATCCTGTAGATATCCATTTATAGTAATCACACAACAGCACATTGACAGTCAACACATTCTCTCACACAAATAAAATCCTTACTGTTGAGCACTGAACAATGGCTGAAGTTTTTATGTGTACACAAGGTTCCATGCAGGATAGAAAATTTGGACAATGGACAAAATTTGTCAATAGCAAGAATGCTGTCAAAAATTCTACATATACATCAATTTAAGCATATGTTAGGATATCAGAAGGGTATGTGTATATTGTTAGTATACACTGAACTGTTGTTTCAGACATAAAAAAAAGAGGAGACAAGAAAACAACACAAAGTAATGTCTTTTAACATAAAAATATCAAATGCTCATGTATACAAATGAATGTGTGAGACGATTAAAACACATCTGCAGCTCTCTTGTTCCCATTTCCCCGCTGGCCTGCACTCACATGTTTACCATTCCAAACCAAAGCCCAATTATGTCATTTACAATGCAACTTTATGTTTTGAAGATAACAGGAACAAATCTATTTCACTAATAGTGTGTTTAATTGATTTAACAGTAGTATGCAAGTAGCTGGCATTGATGGAAATATCTGCAGCTTACAAATGGTGATTTTCCATTTATTGGACTCAGTGTGACTCACTTTTGGGGGGTTTTCCCACAGTGTACAGTATCTTATTTAATATTACCTTTGTTGAGGTTACATGTAAGTCATGCTGTTACTAATGTGAGATGTAAACATAGCAGATCACAAATTGGCCAAAGCGACGTCTTTAAATTCCTTAATTTCGTCAATGTGCCTTTCAGCACTCATTATTCTGCTGTTTCTAGCTTGAGCCAGTGCAGGCCTGCACCGTCATAATCTAATTTGAAAACAGAATAGATTCAGAATGGCTATAGAAAGAATTGCAAACCAGGAATTAATCATTTTTTCTCCCACCCATACTTTCTTCTTCATTCTGTGATATGAAACCATGGTTTGTCACAAAAATAAGTTATTTAAAAAAAAAAAAAACTTGACAGCTAGATTAACATAAACTATGAATGACCGGAGGGTGAGTAAATTAATAGAAAATTTTCACTTTCTGGGTGAACTATTTCTTTGAGGAAACGGACTAGGATATACATATGTCACCAAAGAGTATTTTGTTGTTTCACTGGAGAACTAGGTTAAGACAAATAGGAATTTCTTTTAACACTTTACTTGAAAGGGGGCTCATAAGACATGAATACAAATGAAATTTTATGCAAGCTTATGACAACTTATTAAATGTTATTTGCTCAGTTATGTAATTTTTTTAATGCAAAGATGACATTATTTGTTAAGACAACTTGACAAACAAAATCATCTCAACCAGTCTTCACCTTTGTTATGCCAACTTGACATTATCAAGACAACATAACTTGTCATAAAACTGTCATAAACATGATTGTCATGAGGCTATTATAATTGTCACAGATATTTTTCTCATCATGTTTTCAGTGGGAACAAACTGAATTTGTCATTAAAATGTATCAATAAAAGTGTTATTACTCTGTAATTTTTAACAGCATCATTATTATTTAATGACATTTTAGTGACAAATTCAGTTTATACCACTGTAGTTGAGGTATATATATATATATATATATATATATATATATATTAACGGCGCTGTTGTAAAATTCATGACACATTTATAACGGCTTTAAGACAATAATGTTTATGACAGATTTATGACAAGTTTTGTTGTCTTGGCAATGCCAAGTTGTCACGACAAAGACAAAAACAATGTCATCTTTGCATTTAAAATGTTACAACTGAGCAAATGACACTTAATAACAGTATTAAAATCTTGTATAAAATCTCATGGTTTACAGTCTTATGAACACTCCCTCAAGTAAAGTGTTACCAAAAAAATATTTAAAAAAAAATGAAACTTGCATAGTAAAATCTAACAATTAAAGGAACAGTTCACCAAAAACTGAAAATACTGTCATAATTTACTCAGCCTCATTTACATGGCCTTTACTTGTTGCAAACCTGTTTGAGTTTCTTTCTTTTGTTGAACACTTCCATATTTTTTGTTTTTTCTATTAACGTCAATGGTTACTGGTATTCATGTTTCTTGAAAATATCTTTTCTTGTGTTAAACAAAATAAAGAATGTTCGGAAGCACTTGAGGGTGAGCAAATAGTGTGTTAATTTGTATTTTTGGGTGAACTATCCCTTTAAGTAAATTCATAACGCTTGTTTATTTACTTTATCAGTTGCAGACTAACAGGAAAGATAACGTGCAGTTTCGTGTAGGGGTCCTAATCAACCAGTCGGGGTCATTTCGCAAAAACGACATCTTATTTCTTACGAACTGACATAAACACTATCCATACTTTTCATATACAAGTCGTAACTCCATTCAACTGTCCACAAGTGTCAAGGGACACAATTACAAACACTGGCAACGGTCTAAAGCAACGCATATTAATAAATTACAATGGGAATAGAGGCAAAAACTGTGATTTAATCACTTTATCAATTTGATCACATCACAACCCCCGTTGCTTTGATTGCAATAGCCACTCAATGCTAAAGCAACGGAAAACGCATTAGCCTGACAGAGCAAATTCATTCTCCATCATGTGATGCTGTTTACCACCAAACACAACCGCTTATATTAAAGTTAAGAAACCTGTCAGCTTCATATGGTTTAGTTTCTTGTTAGATCCGGGCAATATCCCTTAGCAAACACTCGGTAATTAGCTGCCTGCTAAGTATTCAAGCTTAACCGGCTGTTTTTTAAACGGCATCTATTATGAGGAAATAACAAATCACATCATATAGCACACTCACTAGCTGCACCACGAAACAACAAGCGTTAAATTAAATTATCCCCAATCACGAGGAATGAAACGTTTGATGAAATGGAGAAACAGAAGAGACTTTAGCATCGGTACTCACCATCGCCGCCGCCATCTTGAATACACGTGTCACTGCAGACGTCACAGGAAGGATGTCAATGCGTCACAATTCCGCTGTCATTTCACTTTCAAAGCTCACAAGGAAGCCGAGGCTTATGAATATTGACACAGCAGGGAGGTAACAGCTCTTTTGAGCAGTTGTGAAGATTTTATTCCCTTGTTATGTTGCTCAAGTTTCATTTGTTTATCATTAGAAATTAAAGAAAGAAACTAAACTAATATCCTGCCACATGAATACAAGTTGTGTTAATTCTGATAATCTTTCATAATGTATAAGGCTTAGGGAAACGGCACATTACAACGAGAGTGTCAAATATTTGCACAAATGTTTGTCTTTGTGAGTGAACAGCATATGTTCTAAGAAATATCTAAATACTGTTATGTTATAAACGTTTATTTTTATTTTTATACACAATTATTATTATTTTACTTCTCTGGTCCTCTAACACTATAACTTTCTAATTTATTTTCTACTCTACATTTGTTGTATTAAAACAAATCTAATGCCAACACCCTTTTATTTATTCTGTAGGCCTATTTGATCTTCTGACACTAATAACAACCCCTTTTCGATTTTATATTTCACTTTTTTTCCCTTCAAAAAAGTAGTGCTGGGCAAAGATTAATCACGATTAATTTAATTAATCACGACAAAAGTTTGTTTTCACATAATATACATGTGTGTATATGTGATAAAACCAATTTTTTTTGTCACATGGATATTTAAAATTTATGTATGCAAGATACATCATCTAGATGCATTGGCACACATCATCAGTGTTGTATCCTGGGCTCACTGGGTGTTTCGGGTCTTTCAACATCAGGCACCCTCGCCCAGGTGAGGTTGATCAGACCCCAGCTTCAGTCCTAGTAGCCATCACCCACCGGTCAGCCCTCTTTATCTGTAGCCTTCCTTTGGCTTTCTCTGCAGGTTCACAAACGGACTTAATGGCCCTCTTCTTAGCTGCTACTGCTAGGCTAGTTGGTAGAAGACTTTACAGAGTGAACGCCCTGCAAACCCTCTACAGCCCACCTCTATTGGCTCACAGTAGGTCTTCCAGCCCTCTTCCTGGCACTTCTCTACTAGCTGTTGTAAGTATGTGCTGTGGGAACTTTCAATGCTTCCACAGGTCGAATTGCAATTGCCAGTCAGGGGCTGAATGGAGCAGCCCTGACCTTGTCCTTTGCTGTTGGCAGGGTTCCTCCCCAGCTTTCACAAAGTCAATCCTCCTTTTCGGGGCAAGATGGTACCTACCAGAGATGATGGCAATGCATATGCTTTCTTCTACCGCCTTCAGTACTTGGTCATGCCGCCAACGGTATCGGTCTCTGTACTGCAGGGCTTCTCTTGTGCGTGCCACCTTAAATTCTTTAGTGACTGCACTGAATGGCAGCTTTAAGATGTTCTATAATTTGTATCATATACATATATCTTTTATATCTTAATATAAATAAACATTTTCTCAAATATATGTATGCATGTGTGTATTTATAAATACATTATAAATATACACAGCACAAACACATATAATATGTAAAAAAAACTTATATTTTGGATGCGATTAATCATATTCCAGCACAAAAAAAAGCTTAATCTGACTCTTAGACTCTTAGCTGTTAGAACTAACTTTAATAGATAGAAGAATTAGAGCAGATTTTGCTTTTTATAAACTGACAAAATAACTTAATGGTTGTTAATTAAATATGGGGAATTGAAAACATTTATTTTATTGTTGATGAAGAAAAACATCTAATTATGTTTGTGCAATTTATTTTTATGTAATTTAATTTAGGAATGTATTGGAATTTTTATTAATTAGTTTAATTATTTTAAGTGTATTTTTTATTATTATTTCAAAAAGGAAAAGGGAAATAAGCTAATTTAAAAAGTAAAAAGTATAAAGTATGTACAGTATATATATTTATATATATATAATAAAATTACTTGTTTTAGAATTTTTATGAGAATGAAAATGAATAAGATCTATGACAGATTCAAAATGAAACAGATTCTTATAAGATTTTCTAGACTAATATGGAAAATCAGCTGCATTATCAGCATCATGTCTCACACATTCATTCATTCATTTTCTTTTCGGCTTAGTTCCTTTATTAATCTGGGGTCGCCACAGCGTAATGAACCGCCAACTTATCCAGCATATGTTTTACGCAGCGGATGCCCTTCCAGCTGCAACCCATCACTGGGAAACATCCATACACACTCATTCACACACATACACTACGGACGATTTAGCTTACCCAATTCACCTATAGCGCAAGTTTTTGGACTCGGGGGGGAAACCGGAGCACCCGGAGAGAACATGCAAACTCCACACAGGAATGCCAACTTGCCCAGCTCGAACCAGCGACATTCTTGCTGTGAGGCGATTGTGCTACCCACTGCGCCACCGTGCTGCCATGTCTCACACATATAAGTATAATGTTAAGGAAGCCACCAATACAGTGTCTCTGTGTGCTTGCAAGAAATCTGAACGAAACCACAGAATGTCATACTGTATATCCTTTACTATTGCACAAAGTTTCAAACAAATACAGTAGCGAAGAAACTGAAGACACGCATGCATCGAAAGACACACATTAACCGATAAACTGCTTTAGGCTTGCAAAAGTATCAAATAAACAAAAATAAAGAAGAAAAATAAAACATAAACTTACAAAAACATAAAATTAATACACAAGTTGTACTATTTAAGTAAAAACTATAGGCCAATTTCTTCATCATTTCTTCATAACTGCCTTTTAGGAACATGTTTTCTGAAAAGGGTGTTTTCCCCCTGAACAAATACATTCATATTTCACATTTTGCAATCCACAATAACTTCTCTGAAACCTAATGTAGGTTGGTTTTAGAAAATTTTCATAAATGATCATAGCTACAATTTCTTTTAATGCCCTTAATGTGTACTCTCAATTACAATACACAGTGGGACAAAGACGAAACGTCATATTTTGGTGTCTGCAAATTACTAAATGTACAACAATGACTTTATATACAAAGCATATGAAATGCAAGTGAAGATGATTTCAGGTTTCAAATAGCTTTTGTGAAAATGTTAAAATATGGTTGAAATAATGTTCCATGGTATATATTTATGTAAAAATGAAACAACATACTTATTCTGACCCGTGAATATATAATATAATATATAAAATTATTATATATAATTTATATATTATATTATATATTCACGGGTCAGAATAAGTATGCTGTTTCATTTTTACATAAATATATACCATGGAACATTATTTCAACCA
>CAIGQW010000317.1:5459198-5470912 GCA_903798125.1 Danio choprae | reverse complement strand
ATATATAATTTTTTTTTTGATTATATATATTTTTCTCAGCCTCCTATGTTTTTGTTAGTTATTTCACTTTAATAAGACATTGAAAAGAACTTACTCATCATTAAATATGTAAAATTACTGAGCCTACACACAGGAGTCTGAGAGAAATGCTAATTTTATTAAAATATCAATGGCATTGAGAGGTTGTTAGATCTAAACTCTTCATATATAAAAACATCCATATAAGAATTCTGTATGTGTTTCCCATTTTCTAAACCATTTACAGAACGATAGTTCATAAATTGTAAAGTTCATAAAGTATGACCACAAACAATTAACATGTACTTAGTTGCATTTATTTAGATGGACAATAGATGTTTTTTCTTTCCTGTTATTTACAGTGCAGTGAAGAATTTTAATAAGAGCGATCTCCATATGGTATATTTCACTAAATATAGATTTACCTCAGTTCGAAGCAAATGTACTTGACTAATTTAACAGCAAGTATACAGAAAGTTAACTTTTTTTCTTCACAGTTTTACACTTCCTCCTTTTACATGCAGAAACGTTTTACAGCTGCAAGTGGAAAATTCACTATTACAAAATATATGCTTGACAACTCAAAAAAAACAAAAGGGGAAGCCGAGGGTTTTACATTTTGTCACATCTACAAGAAGCAGGCCCTAGCGCTCAGACAGAGACAAAAATAGATGAGAAGTGACAGTTCTTGCACGGAAGAGAAAATGAACAGAAACCAAGACGAGAAACATGACTACATGGCAACATCACAACAAGAAAACTAATGAATAATTAATAAAAAACAAGAAATTAATAATAACGTGTGGCATAAATGAAGAATGAGGATCAAGTGACAATTATAAAACAAACCAAAAAAAGAAGACGTTTAATGACAGCCCCCTTGTCAGTAAGAACAGCTGGCTTCCTGTTTGGCTAGAGCTGAATATTTCCACCAAATATCAACTGAAGTAACATCACATATCATCTGCATTTCAGCATTTGAAGTTGTACGACTGGTAGAGTACATAACATAATAAGAACATATCAAATATGGTTCAGGGCCTCACGGTGGCGCAGTGGATAGCACGTTCGCCTCACAGCAAGAAGGTCGCTGGTTCGAGTCTTGGCTGGGTCAGTTGGCGTTTCTGTGTGGAGTTTGCATGTTCTCCCCGTGTTGGCGTGGGTTTCCCAGTAATGGGTTGCAGCTGGAAGGGCATCCGCTGCGTAAAACATATGCTGGATAAGTTGGCGGTTCATTCCGCTGTGGCGACCCCAGATTAATAAAGGGACTAAGCCGAAATGAAAATGAATGAATGAATGAATGAATGAATATGGTTCATTCCGTTTGATGCACATGGATAGGTTAACAGAAGTGTGCTTGGATTTTCTGGAAAACATACATTTGTCCAAGTCATTTATATTTGTGTAGATGCTGCTCCAGACACTTGGTGCACCCGCCATCTTGGAACAGTCAATGTGTTGTCACTCACAGTAAAAAAAATATCACAACTCTTGTTTCCTCTAAACTGCACCAGTATGTGGCCGTGCACATCTGATAAAGACAGAAAATACCATGCAAAAAGATTGTACTGTAGTAAATGACATTTAAGTTATCTTGTGCATCGTAATGTTGTAAGTGCATGTCATAACAGGTGTCAGTAGACCAGGTAGATTTTAAAAGGAGTGATTCATTCGTGAATCCGTACAACAGTTTCTTTGTGCTGTGGAAATACAATCTGGATGACAGAAGAAAACAAGTGCTGAGGTACATCAGGTCTATAGAGTTAGAATCGCTGCTTAAACGCTGCTGACAGCTTTTACAGAAAGACAATGATTTGCACCAAGTCAGCAGCTGTAGTAGGAATGAGTTTTGGTTGCTCTATACGAATGGCAACACAAATGCCAATACATGTGAAATAATAGAACATGTCAGGTCAAATGTCAGGTCAAAAGATTTACTTGGTTAAGTGGTAGAAATTACAGATGATGGGCACAGTATGCTAACAAATCTGTTTATTTATGTTGATTTTATCTTCACATTTTAATATTATGGGCCTAATGAACTGATCTTACTTGACAATAAACTTTTTAAAACCCCTATAGATAATTAGAGAAAACATTTAATTTTGATGGTTTAATTCACTTGAGTTACTGACCCTACAAAAACTCCTTATGGTTACGCCAAACCTCTCTTTTATATATTATATATTGAAATATATGATAATAAGGAACTGGGCGACACGGTGGCTCAGTGGTTAGCACTGTCGTCTCACAGCAAGAAGGTCGCTGGTTCGAGTCCTGGCTGGGTCAGTTGGCATTTCTGTGTGGAGTTTGCATGTCCCCGTGTTGGCGTGGGTTTCCTCCAGGTGCTCCGGTTTCCCCCACAGTCCAAAGACATGTAGTATAAGTGAATTGAATAAACCAAATTGGCTGTAGTGTATGAGTGTGAATGGGTGTGTATGGATGTTTCCCAGTACTGGGTTGCAGCTGGAAGGGCATCCGCTGTGTAAATCATATGCTGGGTAAGTTGGCAGTTCATTCCGCTGTGGCGACCCCTGATGAATAAAGGGACTAAGCTGAAGGAAAATGAATGAATGAATAACAAGGAACTGAACTGTCCTGCATGATTTTTGGTTTAAATGATTTTGTTTTAACATCATTTCAATGTAAATATTGGTAGAATTGACAACACACTGTAAAAATGCTTCCTTGGGAAGCAAAAAAGTGCTTTATTTACTGAAATTACTGCTTGATATGATTTAATATGACTGCATTAGCTTACTTCAAAGAATGAACTGAATATTTCTATTCAAACTATTCTTTTTAACATTGAAGTTAAAACTGCTTGATATAATCACTTTGTGTATGAATTCTGTATATGGTACATATATCTGTCTTAAACTAATTTAACTAATTTATTAAATTAAATAAAAACAATTGAGGGAGCATTGGTATAACAACTTGAAATAGTTATATGAATGTGTGTTCTGAATGTGAGTGATTAAGGTGTACTTAACTTTGATTACCCGGTTGGGGGCTAAATAATAAAAGTAACTATAGTTGAATCCAATGCCTTTCAAAAAATACAAATAAAAACAAGAATAAAATGAAAATAAAAATGGTGCTCATGAACATACTATTGACAGCCATTAACAGGGACAATTACAAAAAGGAGACCTTCATCCTTGTTCTGGATCTGCATGGTTTCCTTGAGGTCCTCTGGTCAGCCGTATTCTCTTCTCCTTTTGTGAGCGCAAGGAAAGAGCTAAGACAGAACAATGAGTCAAAAGTGTCATTTCAGAACTTATTCTATTAAATAAAATGGTTAATAAAAGTACAAGTTGATCGCTCACATTCAGAATCTTGACCAGATCTTTTTCTGCTTGCTTCAAGTTGGTTGTTCTCCTTCTCCTCTTGCTCCATTGATCTGCTTCCCGAATCAGCGATCTTCAAAATACAGTAGGTCAGTGACCAGAAAAAAGCAGAAGCTACAACTGAAACCTCAATTAAAATAGTATGCAGCATAATAGCATCAGTGCTCTGATTACCTGTCCTCCATGTTTAAGTGTCTCCATTACAACAACTGTAAGGCAAAGCAAACAATTTAGACCTGGTTAATACTGATGTAATTAAGCTTAGCTAATTAATGGGAATACGTACCTGGTTGGAGGGAAATAGTTAGTGATGGAACTTTCTTGTTCTCTGTGCTAATAGATGTTTCAGCAGCTGGAGATGGTTGATCTTCTTTTACCTCTTCCTGTTCCTTACATCTTTCTTGTGCTTCCTCCGGCTGTGTGAAGGGAACCAAACATCATGGTTAATTGTATTTGTACACTTTACGAGTGCATCAAAAGATAACCAAATTTCACAAATCTTATTCATTTGTGGAGGTATTTTAAGTTAATTGTTGCCGGGTTCTACTGAAATAACCTAGAAACTGCATAGCAACCATTTAGAACACCCTAGCAATTGCCTAGCAACCACTCGGAACACCCTAGCAACAACCTAGCAACACTTTAGCAACCTCACGGAACACCCTTGCAACCGCCTAGCAACACCTTAGTAACCACCTAGCAACCACCCTACCATCTGCCAAGAAGAGCTTTAGCAACTGCTAAGAACACCCTAGAAACCACCTAGCGATGTCTTCGCAACTGCCTGGCAACCATTTAGAACACCCAATGCCAGTTTATGTTTTGTTTAATCAGCTTTATAATTAAGCACAGAATGAAGAGGGAATTTTGCAGCAGTTAGCAAACAGTGTACTATTAAGAAACAACAGGTTAATACTCACATTTTAGAAACAGTACAACAGTAATTTTATTTAGTTATTAAAATAAGTATATTTTAACAAAGCAAATGCAGTAGCATCCTATTTTCCTTCATATATGTATGTGATCAGCAACACTATCTTTTTATAGTTAATTAAAAGAGCTTTTATTAACACTGCTAAAATGGTAGGGGTGTTAAAAGCAAACTGAAGACCCAAAGAAACGGAAATGATTCATTTGTTCTGATCTTCTAGATGAACATATCTTAAGCTTAAGACTTATTGAAAGTGTAACAAATATGTAAATGCTTGACTTTATAATTGTTATGTTTGGTAGTACGGTGTAATGTATTCGATTTGAGAATAGTATCATTAAAAATCACTGTAGCCTAAACTTCTATGCTCATAAAAAATTGTCCTAAAAAGAACATACATCAAGTGGGTAAAAGTGGCTATACTGTATTTAGAATTCAACGTCTCTATTAGTCATACTGTTGGCCATAAAGTGAACTGTAGCCAACAACTTATTGACTGAACATGTTTCAGTGCCCTCACTGTCCTCATATAACCACAACCAATTTCTTTTTAATTTGTAGTGAAAAAACTTGGCGGCAAGATACTGAAAACAAGCATCCATAAAGTTGGTGCAGTGCTTTTTCAACTCATATCAACTTAATATGAGAAAATGAGAAAGCGGCAGTTAAAGGCGTCATGAACTGAGAAATTAAAATTGCCTTGATCTGTTGACATATAGAGGTCATCGTACTATAAAAACATCCTGTCAATTTCAGAACTCAAAACTTCCTTCTTAGTCTAAAAACAGCTCAAATTGAATTCAAATCTGCCAAAACGACAGGTTGTCAACGTTGCTCTTTATCATGTTATAGTGTGGCTAAATTCCACTTCCACATAACTACTAGATGATCACCTAATTCTACACCATATCCAGATTCACTCCACCCACCTCTATGTTTTGATGAGGGGGTTCAAAAGAGGACAGAAAATATCCTATTACTTCTAAATGATTATGATTTTTTATGTTAAAGCATTATAGCACCGTAAATGGACCTCAGAGAGTAGTACAAAGTTGAAAAAAGAAATCATGTTATCATAGCAATGTGGATTGTGTTTTAAACAAAATCTACAGTTCACCAGCATCATGTTGACAGATGAGGTCATTAAAATGACACTGCTCTAAAAGTTTGATTATGATGTATATTTTGAGATTACAGCCTAAATAGATCTGTCTGTAAACTGTATACTTTGAAACAAAGTTTTTTATTCATTCTTCGTTTGAGGGCAAATAGAAGTCTGCAAAGGCTGAGTGATGGTATACTGTTTTCGAACATTCTCCAGCTTATCACAAACCAGAAGAGTAGCACATCTTGATTCACCACGAACAGATGCCAAATGGCACTGCCGATGGAAGTACACTAATTGAAAACACTGTTTAGTATTTTAAAAGACGTGGTGAGACATGGCACTTCATGTCCAGCATTTGGCCCCTTCCGAGTCTTTAAAATAACTCTTAAAGCGATCGTACAGGTGTGGATAGATCTCTGCTACTCAACCCTCCAAAGAACTCATATTTCTAACTTGGTGTTGTTTTGGATGTTGTTCTGCTGGCTAACCTCTCTGGAATGAGCTACAAATTGGTGGGTGGGATCGCACGTCAAAGAAGGCGGAGTTCCAAAACACATCCACTGATTGCGCAATTGTCAATGGTAGCCCAATGGTAGCTCAAAAAGTTTGCTTTGGTGTGCTGTTTCGAACCACTGCAATGAACTTAAAGCAAAGTTTATTTCGTATGGATTTTGTTCCAAATGACATAATTTCAGTTCTGTTCTCCAATTTCATTTAAAATAAATAATGGCCTTATAGTTTAAATTAAATTAATCCCCTTTCTTTGCATGACACATGAATGCTATACACTGTAAAAAGCAATTAGTTACCATTGCCTTAAAAATGACAAGTTCATTCATTCATTCATTCATTTTCCTTCGGCTTAGTTCCTTATTTATCAGGGGTCGACACAGTGGAATGAACCGCCAACTATTCCTTCCAGCCAAAATGACAAGTTGACTTTACAAAAAAAAGTAAACCTGGTATAGCTTGAAACTATTGAGTTGACAACTTAATTGTTATAATTCATTCATTCATTCATTTTCATTTCGGCTTAGTCCCTTTATTAATCTGGGGTCACCACAGCGGAATGAACCGCCAACTTATCCAGCATATGTTTTACACAGCGGATGCCCTTGCAGCTGCAACCCATCTCTGGGAAACATCCATACACACCCATTCACACTCATACACTACGGACAATTTAGCTTACCCAATTCACCTATAGCGCATGTCTTTGGACTTGTGGGGGAAACCGGAGCACCCGGAGGAAACCCACGCCAACACAGGGAGAACATGCAAACTCCACACAGAAACGCCAACTGACCCAGCCGAGGCTCGAACCAGCGACCTTCTTGCTGTGAGGCGAACGTGCTACCCACTGCGCCACTGTGAGGCCCTAATTGTTATAATTATGAATATAATTTATTTAATTAATGATTTTAAGGCAATGAGTTTACCCCATTTTTTTTAAATAAAGATGATTAATCGCATAAAAAAATTTATGTAAAGTAAAGTCAACTAATTGCTTTTTTACAGTGTAGTACAGGATAGCTCTGTTGTTATAAACATTCAGTTGATGGGCCACAGAATGTAATCATCACATCCTTTTGATTTCCCTGCCCTTCACATAAAAATCAATCTAGAAGGCTTTTGTAGTCAACCGAGGAAGTCAGGAAGATTTCGTTTAATTACACTGTTGACACATTAGCCAAAGAAAATGATTCATAAATTAGAAAATTATGATAAATATTCTCGCATATAGTCCCTTTATTAATTGAGGATGTGTCATGCATTGATTAAAGCCTACCTGTGCATTATTGTCTGCTGTCTGCTGGTCACTTTGAGGACTTGATGGACATTGAGACGATGAAGAAAGCGTAGCGGGTGGTGAAGAAGATGAAGAAGACGAAGAAGAAGAAGCATCTCTCTGTGAATGAATTTTGTCTTTCTCTTGGCTTTTTGAGCGTCCTGACTCAGATAGGTCGAGTGGCGCCTCCTCATCCTGCTCTCTCAGATTCTCCCTCAGATTCTCCCCAAAGATCCTCTCTGGCTGTGATGCCGACACCTTCCACTGGGGCTGCGCTGTAACAATTTCTGCCACTCTCTTTTCTCTGCTTTCCACATGTTCCGAGAGGCTTCGGCGGGACCAGGGGCGCAGGCTGGTAGGTGTTGGTCCATGCAAGTGGGATTGGAGACTGGCCGGAGGGACCAATTTAGGGAAACGCAGTACATTTGAGCTGGAAATTGAGGTCTGGCTTTGGTGAACCGCCAAAGCGCTACTAACACTAGATCCGGCAGCTGCTACTGAGACCCAGTCTATGGAATCTGAGAGCGACCATGGGATTGACAGGCGACCGCTCTTGATTGGAAGTGGCCGGAATGGGACGGGTGCGTGGATTTGTTGCCGGGTGCTGCGCTCCTCAGAGGCAGCAGAAGAAAAAATAGGACTGTTCTTCAAAAGAGGAGATGGGAGAGAAGAAGATATAGGGGAATGACCGTGGTCCATCGAGTCCATGCTGGCAACTCTGCAGACGCATGAGGAGAATTAAAGAAATAATTCACCCAAAAATTATAAAAATAACAGCCCCTGACTTCCATTTTTTGTTCCTACTATGGAAGTCAGTAGATGGTAGCTTCCCACATTCTTCAGAGTATCTTGTTTTATATTCAGCAGAAGAAAGGTAAATGTATATTTTTGGCTGAACTATAATAATATTTTGTCTGTTTGCAGTCTGTTTTGTCTGCCTGTCTCACCTTCTTTCTGTGCCGTGGTCTGTTCCCCACCTTACCGGGCTTAAGGTGGTCAACACAGGCTTATTAGATTCCTGACAGAAAGAAACACAAATTTGAAGATGCTGTGAGACACAACGTTTACTATGAATCATCAGGTATAATAGTGCAAAAAAACATTATTTAAAGAACAAATGATTGCTTACGAAGGAAAAGGCCCTGCCCCAGCTTTGCATAAGTTTGTGTTCAGAAGATTTTTCTGTTCAGAAAAAAAGGATATTTCAGATGGAAGGAAATGAGCAAAAGTATTAAATCGGTACGTTCAATTGTAGTAATGAGATTATATATATATATATACTATATATGTATATGTAAAACCTAGGAATTTGTGTGTCAAAATCAATCCAATCGTGCAATCTGTTAAAACAGGTACAGTTTTTCCATATAATTAAGATTTAATGTTTTTGAATTATGATATTGAAATGATTTCTGAAAGTTCAGCTGGCAAAAAAGACTGGAGTAATGATGCTGAAAAACCTTTGAATCACAGAAATACATTTTAAATTATATTAAAATGACTTTAATACTGTAGTCTTAATGACTTTACTGTACACAAACATTCAAACTAAATTATCTCAAGCCACTGATAATAACCAGTAGTTATTATTTAAAATAGTAATAATACAAAAAGATTTGATGTGCCTACATTTTATAATGGTGGTCACACTGTAATAATTAGATTCCCTTTTTATTGAAAAAGTGGCTTTAACAAAAGATAAATGTATACAAAATCACCAGTTTCCCCAAAAGATTTTCTGACAAAAATCATTAAAAACAAGAAATTAGTACAACTGGGAACAAATTAGTACAGCGTGATCATCATTTACCTATAATTAACAAATTAGTAAAATGTATAAATGATGATAACCAATTCTTTATTTTGTGGCAAAAACAACAGAGAATTACCAGGTGTGCGCAATTATTTGCCTAGTAAAACTGAGAAAAAGACAAATATCTCATGTATTATCAGAGTAAAGCAGTATTGTTGCTGTGCTGTTACCCAGGCTGTCAGTAGGGCTGCTGTCGCTCTCTCGTTTGACAGTGGCTGCGGGTACAATGGCGTCCCCTGCTGGAGGTTGACAGGACTTCAGCCCAGAGGACATTGCTGGATCAGGAGACACCTTGACCTCTGGACTGACCGTGTCCTCTACATGACCATTCTGACGACTGAAAGGTGAAAGACTGTCAGTCATGACTACTATATGGAATATACTGAATTCATTTGCTAAACTATGCCAAAATGACCAACATAAGCCTTTTTTGGGGGGTTATAACCACTCACTTCGACGGCTCCCTCAAGGTCTTCAGCTCATCTCTAAGTCTGTCATTTTCTTTCTTCATCGTGTTCATTTCACTCACTGCAGCAATGGACAAACAGGAATATCATTATTATTAATTTAATATTACTGGTTTCCCCCACAAGTCCAAAGACGAGCGCAATAGGTGAATTGAGTAAGCTAAATTGTCTGTAGTGTATGTGTGTGAATAAGTGTGTGTGGATGGGTTGCAGCTGGAAGGGCATCCGCTGCGTAAAACATGCTGGATAAGCTGGCGGTTCATTCCGCTGTGGCGACTCCAGATTAATAAAGGGACTAAACCGAAAAGACAATGAATGAATGAATGATTACTCTATGGCCTGTATGGACTTAATAACAACAAAGTAAATATTGCAAAAAGTGAAAGACCCAAGTTGTTATAATATCGATGGGTTTTATAATATCTTTTACATTTATTTATTTATTTAAATTTCCTGTACAGTATATTGCTGTGATTTAAAGCTGATTTTTAGCATAATTTCTCTAGTCTTCACTTTAGCTTTAAATCACAGGAATATTTAGTTAATATAAAGTTGCTATAGAAACCCATAGAGTAAGTTCAGTACTTGGAAATGGCAATACCACGAACCTCAAACACCATTGTTTCCTCATTCTCATGTACCATAAATCCTCTAAGTATAAACTTCCAGTGAAAAACAAAAGGCCAACTGGAGCAAAACAGATTTAATCCACACAGAATCATTAATATGCCTTTAATATATTGTTATATGTTATTATTGTCAGTGTTCGTCCGCGTCATCCTTTGTTTATGTCATGTGCTTTCTTTGTCCTTCTCCCGCCACCGTCATTGTTAATCTGTCTCACCTGTACTCATCCCTCTTGTGTCATTAGTCTAATCAGCCCCCATCTATTTATATCCTTTCGTCTGTGTCTTTCGTGGTCCGGTATTTTGATTCCTTTGATTCCTTGGTTCGTGTGGTCCTGTGTCTGCCTGTCTTCCCATATCCTGTATCAGTTCCCGTAAGTGTTAATAAACCCGTTTTTGTAATGTTCATCCGTCTCCCTCTCGTCATGTTATCCTCCGCCCCCCGGGCGTTACAATTATATTATTAATAAACCTTTGCTAATGAGATTACATAATCATTGTTTTTACCTTATATTTAAGTTTATCTAAGCTTTTATAAGTATTATACTTACTATGCAGGCAGGACTATTATTTTGAAAATAAGACCAGCATTATAAATGCTGTCAAGTAATTAAAGTTGGCATGGAGTATCCTATCTCATCACAGCTATTTTCAGATCACATAAATTTATTTAACAGCCCCTGAAGAGGCATATGGTCTTGTTAACTATATCTTTTAGTTTAACATGCATATTGTGAAATGTGCTGCATTTGTTTGTAGTGAGGCATCAGACATATGTATATATGTACAGTATAGGCATCTACTACTGAGTATGTGTTTAATGATTTAATTTTTTTTTTACATTGTCTCAACTCTGGAGTGGAAAAGTCTTTATAAAACTCACTTGTTTATAATTGATATTAATTCCTGCCTGTTAAAACACAAAATACAACTCTAAATACATCTCTGTCAGCCCATTTTTTCAACTATTATTATTATTATAATTTATAATGTTTATAATTATAGTGTATTTCATCTACAACTCAACTCAGATGCAAATTTTCATTTCACTCCTTCTAGCTAAATTAAACCTCTCTATCACTTGTCATTTAACAAGACATCTACTCAATTTGTTCAAATATGTTTTGACAACTGAAGTATGATTATTTTGCACGTGTATATTTCAGTGCATCATGCTGTGTGTGTGTGTAAAACATTGAACACTTTTAATGTATTCAAATATAATGCATTATTTTGTTTTAGTTTACAAACAACACTGGGTCAATGCCACAATGGCCTACTGTTTCTTCTTCATATGAAGACTCACCTAGTAGAGAGATGTGCTGTAGACTCTGGATCTGGGAGTTTTCATAGTCCTGCTGTCTTTTTTTCGCCATTTCCTGGGTGACTGTACATCTGTCACACAGTCCAGCCCGCAATCTGAGGATCAAAACACACATCCAAATTAAAATATCTGTCTCTCTCTCTCTCTCTCTCTCTCTCTCTCTCTCTCTTTTTCTCTCTCTCTCTCTCTCTCTCTCTCACACACACACAGACACACACAGACACACACAGACACACAGACACACACACACACACACACACACACACACACACACACACACACACA
>CAIGQW010000317.1:5427536-5451585 GCA_903798125.1 Danio choprae | reverse complement strand
GTGTCTGTGTGTGTGTGTGTGTGTGTGTGTGTGTGTGTGTGTGTGTGTGTGTGTGTGTGTGTGTGTGTGTGTCTGTGTGTGTGTGTGTATGAGCGTGTGTGTATGAGCGCTGAAAAACAAACAGGATCAGGAAGTTGGTTTATGAACCATCATAAAACACACTGACAACTTTTAAAATGGTTCCGATTGAGATATGCTACGTGAAAGTCTGAATATTAAGTTCATAGAGCAGCGTTACTGTAGCGCAGACCACCATTAGCATTAGACCATTAGCATCTCGTTCAAAAATGACCAAAGAGTTTAGATAATTTTCCTATTTAAAGCTTAACTCTTCTGTAGTTATGCAGCCCATGAAAATCGTCTGGCTTCTGAAAATATAACCAATGGGCATGTTGGAAGTTACCTACCTGTAGCTGGAGACGCCTGTAGCTTTTTCAGGCACTGTATAATATCATTGTGCCTGCTGCAGAAATGGTACGGCAGCAAAGTTCCTTCATTATTATGCCAGAATGAGAGTATTGAATTCCTAATCACATCGGCCTAGAAAATAGCAACTTTTCATTTTCTGCCCGTCTTATACATAGAAGACTATAGACCACAAACTATAGAAGACTCAAGCCTTAAATCTGAGAATTATCAAAACTCTTTTTTGTTCTTTTCATTTGTGAGTGAGATGCTAATGGTCTAATCTGATTCAATGACTTATGCTAAGCTAAGCTAAAAGTGCTCCCATCAGACTCAGAAATCAGCGGAAGAAATCAAATTTTAAAAAGTAGTAAAACTCCACTGTTGAACTGTAGGATAGTTGTAAAATCAGCGTGTTTACAAAAAAGTGGAGTGTTCATTTAAAGCTGATGGAACATAAACACGTTTTATGAGAAGAGTGCATTTGATTTTCAGTGCAAATTGTGCTGCAAAGTGGCATATAAACATCTGAATACATTATAATTCTTCATAACAGGTTTTACACTACTCTGCAAGGCTTATGCCTGTGGAGATACACCACCAAGGGCTCATGGGAGGGTGCGGTTGTCATTAACCCCCCATCCCCCCCCCCTTCCAATTTTTTTTTTTTTTCATTTTGATCTGAGTGATTTTCGCCTGCTCTTTCACTCTCTCTGCATGTCAGGATATGTTAGCTAACAGTTTTGAACGTTACTGGAGAATGAGCAAGAGGGAACCTGTCTGTCAGAACTGCAAACCTCACTTTTCACACACATTTACACACACAAACACACACATACACAAATTGATATTTTAAACACTCCCAAGAGCTGACTATGCAAAATATGATTACTAAAGTTTTTAGAATATAACAGCGTTGGTTTACCATATAAACAGGTGCCAGATCTGACCTTTGATTTTCAGTGACCTTGACATTAGGGGTCAGAGGTCATGCACGGTGCCACTAAGTAAGTGGCACAGTATATGTATTATATACCATACCTGATCAACAAACAAATCCATCAGAAAGACAGACAAGTGGAGTTTTTGAGCAGGCCTGAGGCAAAATAATAATATTAATATACATGAGAAAGTATGCTTCTGAGATGGACTGGTCGATTACGCAACCACTGCCTATGATTTTTGCTAGGTTTTTGTTTTTTGACATTGTACTTTGCATGTTTTGCAATATCAATTTCACGGCATATACTGTAGCACAGTGAGAAGGGCAGAACAGCAAAAAATGAATGAGACACACAATACAAGCAAGCAGGAGAGAAAGAGAGAGAGGGAGCTTCCATCAGTTGTTATATCAGTGAACATGACACATTGTCAATGGAGATACTATTAGTACTCAATGACTTTTTAATCATTTTGTTTTGAAAAAACCTCCTCTCTGATTTTGCTAGTTTTTTGTTTTAGTTTATTGTTGTTTGTGTTTTACAAGCTAAAGCCTTCTGGGTAATATTGATTTAAAATTTTTTTGCATATTACGAAGGACATGACAATCAAAACTGTGAGAGAGAATGAGACAGTGAGTGAGTGAGAGGGAGGAAGATGCAAACAAATGGTAAAGTGTGAACGTGACAGTGTCAGTGGACACATTCTTATTAGTATTCAAGTTAACTTTTTATTTTAAGGTGTTCTTGTTACACATGTTCCTACTGTTCCTACCTACTGTACTATAATAATTACAATTAATTGTGCATAATTACATGCAACTAACCCTAAACCACACTCACATTTAAACCCTAACCATATAGTAATATATCATTCATTTAGTAGTTAAATTAATAGGTACACTGTAACTAGGACACCTTAAAAATTTAACTGTAACCATATAAAAATGTGTGATAAAAATAAGTTTATTTATGGTAAATAACACCTTATTTATTTGGAATATTTTTTGGAACAATAAATTCCCACAAGATGAATGTACTCATTGTCTAATTACATGTTATTCTGGACAATGTGCACATTTAATAATCAGTTTGACGAATGGTTAGGTGTAGATGTTTAGGGTTAGGTTCATAGGGTTTAAAGTTTTGGCTTAATGATAAAGTAATCGTATCTACAAATATGAATTAAATGTAGGTACTTTAAATGCAACTATACGGCATCATGTAAATGCATAATGTAATGTGCATTTACATATTGTGTACTTAACAGTCAAGGCCTCCAAATAAGTGTGAATAAATATTATTGGTATGAATATTACATAAAAAGTAACATAAAAAACATTACTTTAATACTAAAAACAGATATAAATGAATAAAACATAATACAATACTAAAACCGAGTCATTTCATATAACTTATTAAATAAAGATGTAATAATAAGTCTCCCCACCCAACTGAAACAGCTTGAATAATGATAGATTGAGTTTCGCATGGAAACTTATTGACTGGAAATGATTTTGTATGACATGAAATAGTAAGTTGATATGATCATATCCTGAACCAGCTTAATAAATAACATCAAAAGCACGTCACCTGATCAATGTGGTGCGCTGAGGTGAAATGAGGAGTTCACTCACCCCGTGCCACCTTGTGGACGTCAATCACGTCACCTGTCAATCACACGTCTCTGTCGTCTCCTCGTCACATCGGTGTCCTGCAGAGCCCCCCGCTGAGTCCCATCAGATTCCAAACTATGGAGAATAACAACGAAATAAAGAGTAAAGGTAAAAAAGTTTTTTTTTCATACGCCCTGCACTCCTCTCCTCCTCCTCCTCCTCTCCAAGCTGCCCTCCCTCCCTACAGACGAGGAGAACAGGTTTGAGCAGTTCCTCGCAGCGGCACACAAACACCAGTTCTCCCCTGGATAAACCGGTCCTACTGAAATCCCACAAAACCTGCCCGGCCACAAAGAAAAAAAAAAAATCCTCAGAAGGATATAGAGAACCTTTAGACACACAAAGCCGCTTTATTCTGCTTTGATTTGTTAAAGGAACCAAAGATGCATTATTTTTAAAGCTTCACTGAAGTGACAAGTTTATTGCAGTCTTTTAAAATGCACTTAACCTGGTGAAGGAAACTTTATTTTAAAATATATTTTACAAAAAATTATAATCAGACTGAATGATATGTGTCAAGACGCCATGCAGCTATGCAAAACCGGCATTGAAATGCAGTCTTGAAGAAGCTCCAGATTTTTTTTTTCTTTTGCAGACCCATGGTTTTTCTATAGTAAATTCTGTAAAGTTAATGATATGAGGAGTAAAAAGCAAAGAAACCCCACATTTAATGGTTGATATTAATCACAGAGATTTTAATTTAATGCAGCCCCCTTAGTTTAAGCGTGGAATTTGTACTAAATCTATGATAATAATCGATAAAAAACAAGATAAAACTGAAAATCCATGGTTGTTCTGTGGAATGTTGAACCATGGTTTCTGCCAAAAACCGGTTTAACAACAGAAAAACAACAATTGTGTTTCGATTACAAAATTGTATATAACAAGTCAGCATAAAAAGAAAATTTGCCCTATATTTGTGTAAATTGAATTTAAAATAACTCTTCTGGTGATGCTTAGTGATTTAGTCTACTTAAATCTTGCCTCTTTCTTCAAATTAAATGTGAACTTCAAATTCATGTTTAGACCTGCCTCCAAGAACTGATGGACTGAACCAAGTCCTGCCCTGCACCTTTTCTATTTTTGGTTCACATTGCTAGTACTGTGCTGGACCATCATTTGAGAACAAGATGCTGAAAACCTTTGTCTGATATACTGGTCCATATTGTCATTACAGCATCATGCACATTTGTTGGCTGCATGACCTTTATTCAAATCTTCTGTTCCAGTGTATCCCAAAAATGCTCAAGTGATTTAGATCATGCTGATCTGTTGAGGCCATTTGAGTTTAGTGAGCTCACTGTTGTGTTAGTTAAGCCAAAAAATAAAATTATGTTATTATTTACTCACGCTCTAGTTGTTTCAATCTCCTGAGACCTTCATTCAGATGTTTTTTTAAATAAAATGTACTTATTTATTTTTAACATGAACGAACATAGCTAGATAGGTTAGAAAAAATCTAGCAAACATGTATAATTGTTTAATGGTTGAAATGTTGCTGGCATATATAACAATCCAATTATTTAGCTACAGGGGTTGGAGAATGAAACTGAATGGTTTGGTAGTCCTTGGTAGTGACCATCACTGTTGCACCCACATGCTTCATTCTGGGCATGCAAAAGTCTTGGTGGTATACTTTTTTGGGGCGTATCCACACTGTAACTCTCCTGGATGTGGGAAAGACAGTGAAGGTGGACTCATCAGAGAACAATACATGTTTCACATTGTCCACAGCCCAAGATTTTTGCTGCTGGCACCACTAAAAACTGACGTTTGGCATTGGCATGAATGACCAAAAGTTTGGCTATAGCAGCCCGGCCATGTATATTGACCCTGTGGAGCTCCAGACAGTTTTGGTGGAAAAAGGAGAGTTTAATTCTGCAGCAAATTGGGAAGCTGTGGTTTTATGTTTTTTTGGATACAATCTGGGTTAGCAAGGGGACATCACTTTCAGACAGCTTTCTCTTGCGTTCACAGTTACTCCTGTTGGATGTGGTTCATCCTTCTTGGTGGTATGCTGACATTACCCTTGATATTGTGGCTCTTGATACATCACAAAGACTTGCTGTCTTGGTCACAGATGTGCCAGAGAGATGCACACCAACATTTTGTTCTCTTCTGATATGTCACCCATAATAATGCTGTGTGCATTGCAATATTTTAAGCAAAACTTTGCTATTATCAATGACTATAGAACACACAAGACGTGTCACTCATATAGTTTTGAATGGGGAAAAGTATAATGGTCAACATAGTGAATGAAGCCCCGCCTTCTAGTACAGAATAGCGTGAGCGCACAAGCTCCACAGGGGGAACACTCTGTGGTTAATATATGCATATGGGGTCCCCATGAGGACCGCGCATAGCTGGCACCGAACCTCAGCATGTGGGTAGACCAATTTGGACATACCAGACATCACACTGAGCCAGACACTTGACTCCTCCGCTGAGTCGGGTGCTGGGGGCCTCGGAGGAATTCTCTAGGGTTCGCCAGATGGGAAACTTACTAGCGGAATAAAAAAGGCGCACATATCTCCGTGTTAGGGAGCATGGCGCAGCAAGCGTTGTTGACATCGAGCTTAATTTCCTCCTGACTGATCGGGGTTACCCAATAATTGGGAGGAAACCGAATCCACTCGAAAATTCTAAAATCTCGCGAATGTGTTAGGTGTCGCCCAGCCCGCAGCTCTGCAGATATTTGTAAGAGAGGTGCTGTGTGCTAACGCCCAGGAGGAGGAGACACTTCTAGTAGAGTGCGCTCTCACGTTTGGGGGACGCGGCTCGCCCTGGCATTCATAAGCGAGGGCAATGGCATCAACTATCCAGTGGGCCAACCTCTGTTTTGATACAGCCCTTCCCTTCTGCCGACCACCATAACAGATAAAGAGCTGTTCACAGGATCTTAATGATTGCGTTCGTTCCACGTAAAGGTGCAAAACGTGAACAGGACAAAGCAGTGAATAGGCTGGGTCTGTCTCCTCCAAAGGCAGCGCTTGCAGGTTCACCACCTGGTCGAAATGGGGTGGTAGGAACCTTGGGCACATAGCCAGGATAACGTGAGAGTAGGCAGGCCCGAATTCCAGGCACGATTCGCTGACCGAAAATGCCTCCAGATCCCCGACTCTCTTGAAAGATGCCAACGCAATCAGCAGAGCTGATCCGAGTTGAGTGGCTCGAATGGATCTCACTGCAGACCCGCCAGTACTACAGAGAGGTCACAAGAGGGCATGAGAAGGGGGCGGAATGGATTTAATCGCCTTAAATTTAATTTAAAGCGCCTCTGAGGAACCGGATGATTAGATTATACTTCCCGAGCCTGTTGCCATCCACAGCGTCATAATGAGCAGAAATGGCAGCCATGTAAACCTTCAGCGTGGAGGGTGACAGCCTGCACTCCAACTTATCCCGAAGGAAGGATAACACAATGCTTATCTGGCAAGTTCGGGGGTCTTCTCGGCGAGAAGCACACCACTCAGTGAATAGACTCCACTTCAGGGCGTAGGCATGCCTCGTAGAGGGTGCTCTAGCCTGAGTGATGGTGTTAACCACTGAAACCGGTAAGTCACCTAAGTCTTCCACGCTCCGTCTATGGACCACACGTGGAGGTTCCAGAGATCTGGGCGTGGGTGCCAGAGGGTGCCCCGTCCCTGGGAGAGGAGGTCCTCTCTCAGGGGAATGCGCCAGGGAGGGGCCGTCGCGAGGAGTGTGAGTTCGGAAACCCAGATCCAGTTGGGCCAGAGAGGCGCAACAAACAAGACCTGCTCCTCATTCTCCCTGACTTTGCACAGTGTCTGTGCAATTAGGCTCACTGGGGAAAACGCATATTTGCGCAAGCCCGGTGGCCAGCTGTGCACCAGCGTATCCGTGCCAAGGGGGGCCTCGGTCAGGGAATAAAACAACTGGCAATGGGCGTTCTCAGGGGAAACAAACAGGTCAACCTGGGCTTTCCCGAAGCGCTCCCATATCAGCTGGACCAAACCCGGGTGGAGTCTCCATTCTCCTCGCAATACTAGCTGCCATGAGAGCACATCGGCTGCACGGTTGAGACTGCCCGGAATATGAATGGCACGCAGCAAACTCAGCTGCGTGTGAGGAACAGACGACGAGCGAGCTAAGGCATGCGACAGGAACGTATACCCCCCATACAGTTGATATAAGCCACCGTTACCATGCTATCTGTCCTGACCAGCACGTGTTTCTGCTCTAAAACCAGTAAAAAGCAGCGGAAAGCAAGAAACACTGCCAACAGCTCTAGGCAATTGATATGCCAGTGCATATACAGCTACATGCTCGTTGCACACGGCCCCCCAGCCCGTGCTGGAGGCATCTGTCGAAACGACAACATGCCTGGACACTTGCCCTAGGGGCACCCTGGCCTGTAGGAAAGCAAGACCTGTCCAGGGACTGAGGGTGCGGTGACACAGCGGAGTGATGACCACCCAGTAAAAAGCGGGTGGTCCCGTGGGCACCCGCACCATGCCTGTCTGGGAACCCGATCGTGAAGCCAGCGCTGAAGTGGTCTCATGTGAAGCAAACCGATCGGCGTGACAGCGGCTGCAGATGCCATATGCCCCAGGAGCCTCTGAAATAATAAGCAAGCTCAGACAGGAAAGCACCAGCCTGGCACGCGACCATATCGATCGAGTCCAGCTCCACCCCGAGATAAGAGATTCTCTGCACAGGGCAAAGTTTGCTCTTTTCTCGGTTGACCTGAAGCCCCAACTGGTCGAGGTGCCGAAGCACCTTGTCTCTGTGCATAATCAATTACTCCCGGGACGAGGCTAGTATCAGCCAGTCGTCGAGATAATTGAGTATGCGGATGCCGAAGGGATGCTAGGGTACCCTCCGCAAGCTTGATGAAAACCCGCGGAGACAGGGAGAGCACGAAGGGGAGGACCTTGTACTGCCATGCTTGATCCTCGAACGCAAACCGGAGAAATGGAGGGTGGCGTGGAAGAATGGAGACATGAAAATATGTGTCCTTCAGGTATATTACTGCAAACCAATCCTGAGGACGAACGCACTGGAGTATGCGTTTCTGCGTGAGCATCCTAAACGGCATTTTGTGTAAATGACGGTTCAGTCTGCGCAGATCTAGGATTGGTCTTAACCCCCCGCTCTTTTTGGGCACGATGAAATACGAGATGTTAAACCCGCAATTCATCTCGGCTGGAGGGACCTGCTCGATTGCATCCTTCACCAGGAGGACAGCAATCTCCTCTCGCAAGGCGTCCCAGACTGGCAAGGCTCGGGTTTGCACACCCGGAGAGAGAGGAAACTGCTCTTTTATTGAAAATTTGGTCACCGCCAGCCATGAGGGCTGCAGTGGCACCAATGTTATTGGTGTTGGTTGTCCTCGGTGGAGGGCCGAGGAGCATAATTGGTTGCCGTGCAGAGCTCATGCATCAAGACCGGGGAAGAACCACCCTCCTGCAGCTCAGCCAACTTCTCCGCTTGGTAGCGTTGATAGGTGGCCATCGCATGCAAGGAGGACGCAGCCTGACCCGCAGCAGTGTAGGCTCTGGCCGTGAGAGACTCAGATAACCTGCACGCTTTGGAAGGAAGTTTGGGTGGACCTCTCCAGGTGGAGGTGCCCTGCGGGCAAAGATTGACCGCAATAGCTGGGGGAAAAGCCATCTCCAGTCCAATGGAGCAGCCCGGAGGGTGGCAGGGGATCTGGATCGTCATTGGAGCATGTTAGCCCGTCCTCCGATGCAATGATCACGTCCCTGGTGTCATCTAATGAGAGCGTGGCCAACCCAGAGGATGGATCAGCGCTCCCACTCTAAGCTTGGACAGAGCACACCAAAGAGGAGCGAGGGGTCCGCGGGCTCGAAGGCGACGAATAAGCCCCCACTGTAACCCTCAGGCCTGCCCGAGTGCTAACTGCATGGCAAGGAGCAGAAGGGGTGATGCACCCTAATGCTAGGATACGTCGTGACCTTAACTGTGCAATAGTCAAGCCCTCGCAGTAAGGGCAAGAACTGTCCGCGAGCACCGCTTCAACATGCTGGACCCCAAACATGTGATACAATGCTCGTGCCTGTCATCTGGAGCGAGGAAACCACCGCATCCAGAAATGCACAGTCGGAACGACATTTTGAAAAAGACGCACTGCTCGACCGTGTTGCTCTCTTAGGGAACACTGCTCTTTTAGTGTAAACTGCTCTTTTATTTGCACCAGTGAAATGCCCAGGGGACAGGCCCAGATCAACCGCTGCTGTCACATCTAGCAGAGGATTTTCTTCAGTCTCAGTGAGGCTCTGAAGTAAACAATTCTAAGGCTCGCTTCTCAGCAGGCAGCTTATATAGCACTAATAGCTAATCACTTTCAGCTGTGGAGCTGAGCTCCGCCAATTCACTTGGCGTTCATTGGCCCGTTTTCTTACTCTTCAGAGTGATTGGTCGTCTGACGTACTCCCATAGTCTGTTCCAGACACACGTTGGAGTTCCTATATGAAGAGGAACTAAAGACACAGTTGTTGTTTAATTTTGTTGGTGATTCCTAATATGAAATTTAAACATAAGCTTGGCAAGCAATTTTAGAGAATTTGGTGTTTCCCCATTCACACAGAATGCCTGAGCATACTGCTTGAGAGGCATTTCAAAGATGGCCGCCGAGTAAAATGACTTGCCTTCAAGGGACTTTATTTTGCTAATTAACCTTTTGCTGTGATCACACTATAGTTTGTGCATGCAAAATTCTGTCGTACGGCGCTGCAAAAAGAGGTGGGATTAAACAAGATGATTAGACATTTAAAAAAGCGAGCAATTGGTCCAATTTTCTGTCCAGAGAGGTCATGTTTTGATCTTCGATTGGTCTCACGCTGTCACCTGATGTGATTTCACCGGTCAGAGTTCACCAAGCTTGAACTTTGCAATGAAGAGGACTGCGAAACTTGTTGCACAAGCCTTCGTTTCCAGTCTGATGCATTTGCGTGCGTATAAATGGAACTCTATAGGGACGAAAATCCAGTGTGACCACGGCTTTTCACACATTGCTCTTACTGGTGGAATGTGCAATCAATGAAGATTAGCCAGCAGGCTGGTCAAATTCAGCCAGGAAACCTCTAACACTAAACTGGTTTCAGTTTTATTGTCCAAGCCCTGCATAATGTACTTTTAAATAAAGCTATAATGTACTGTTGTTGTTTATAAGTCAGTTTCAGACTGAGTGTGTCCCAATGTGTAGTGAACCGAACTCATCATTGTCCTTACCAGTGCCAAAATCCATGCACACGACCAACTGATAAACGACCTTAGGAGCTAGTGTCCTGATTGAGATGCAGCCCATGACAGTTTCATGTTTCCTTGATTTGGTTACACCTGTTCGCAATGATTTTAGAACCACTTAAAAAAAGAAAAGCAAGCCGTTCTCAGGCTTAGACACACATCATACAAAGACATAAACTGGATGATTGTCACTCGTGCAGGTAATTTGTTATTGAATCAATGTGATGACTTGAGTCAGATTTGTCAGGTGTTAGTAATTTGTGATCCAAGATGGGGATGTATACTTTTTAATTGTATGGCGCATCTAATACCCAGAGTTAGGCGTTTAACCCGAAACGCATAGGTATTATCAATATATTTATCTCTTTTATCAAAAGTTGTGCTGCAATCCTCATTTTCTGACATGACATGTTAACCTACTGAAAATAGCCTTCACAAGATGGCTTCACTGTGGTCATATTGTGATGGAAATGTCAGCAACAATGCTCAGGTAGGAGCATTCATTTATTCATTCATTCAGCTTTTTCGGGCCAGGTCATGGGGGCAGCAGTCTCAGGAGAGAACCCCAGATTTCCCTCTCCCCAGACACTTCCTCCAGCTCCTCCGGGGGGATCCAGAGGTGTTCCCAGGCCAGCTGAGAGGCATAGAGAGACCTCCAGCGTGTCCTGGGTTTTCCCCAAGGCCTCCTCCCAGTGGGACATGCTTAGAACACCTCCCTAGGTAGGTGTCCAGGAGGCATCCGAAGCAGATGGCCGAGCCACCTCAGCTGGCTTCTCTCGATGTGGAGAAGCAACTGATATACTCGGAGCTCCTCCTGGTTGACAGAGCTCCTCACCCTATCTATAAGGGTGCGCCCTGCCACCCTGCGAAGGAAACTCATTTTGGCCGCTTGTATCTGAGATCTTGTCCTTTCGGTCATGACCCAAAGCTCAGCTGAAACAACACAATTCTTGAGTTTTTTGGCAACAACTTAATTGTTTTATGTTCAATCCACTTTAATTTGTAAAAACTAATATGTTAACTTAATTCCTTCATGTTGTCCCAAGAGAAATTGATTGTGTGGAACCCAGCATTTTTTACAGTGTACCACCAGCATCCTGAATGTTTGATGTAACGCTATATGAAGCGATCCTTTCATGTTGTTTATGGCAAAAATGCTCACGCCGCCATCTGAATGTTGCAGCAGAAATAGAGATTTATCGGACCAGACAAATTTCTTCTAGTCTTTAATTGACCATCTTTAGTGAGCCTGCATGTGAATAATACTAGCCACAGTTTGCTGTTCTCAGCATTGTCAATGCTTTGTTCTTCTGCTGCTGTAGCTCATCTGCTTCAAGGTTTAACTATCGTGTGTGTTCAGACATGTTCTTCTGCAAACCTAATTTGTAACGAGTGGTTATTTGAGTTAATGTTGTTTTTCTAGAGATTCTGGTCATTTTACTCTGATCTTTTGCACCAAGAAGGCATTTTCAGCCACAGAACTTCCACTCATTGGATGTTTTCACCTTTTAAGACCATTCTCTGTAATAGATGGTTGAACGTAAATATGAGTAGATCAGCCATTTCTGAAAGACTAAGCCTAGTATGTCTGATTCCAACATTCAAAGTCAATTAACTCATCTTCCTTTCACTTTCTGATGTTTGGTTTGAAATGTAGCAGATCATCTTGACCACAACCACATACAAGAGTTGCTGCCATGTGATTGGCTGATTAAATCTTTACTTTGACAAGCAGTTGAGCATGTGTATCCAATAAAGTAACTGTACAGTATATGCATAATCATGCAGATGACAAAAATAAATATTAGTTGCCACTTCCTTTCATGAAGTGCCACTAAACCTGACTTTCATGATGTGCTTACTGATAACACTAACAGGAAGTAGAGGTCTTGCAGAAACCTATACAATAGGTTCCTCAGAGAACACAGAGTATATAGAGGTCTTCTAAAAACCATGGTGTTGTTTAATAAACATTGTCATTTTCTCACAAGCCAACCATTTAATCTGCAATACACATTTCCAATGTACCTCTATTTAAATTTGTCACTTTCTGCAGACTCTCTAACCCAAATCAGTACTAAAAACAAGGGAGAAAAAAACTGCAGAGTCAAGATCTGCTAATTAGCTTTACAACTGACACACTTCAATTCAAGTTCAGGTTTTCACAATAATTATTTTCCCAAAGCAGTTTTACAAAGGGAGCATGTTATTACATTCAAGAGCTTCCTCATCCTCCACAGACAGCAATAGTCCCGACTCGTTCAAAGTCCAGAAAGAAATGAAAAACATTGTCGAAACATGTCACGTGACACAATGTTCATATGATGTATATGCTATTAGAGTCAGCAGTAAAACATGCACGCATTGTATTGTGCATAGTAAACTGATCTGACACAGAAGTCCTTTTTATAGTTTTTCGGGAACACAAATTCCGTTTCTGAAGCTTTGTATGATCATAGTTGATCCCATGGAATGTTTTGACAATGATTTGCTACTTTATACGTCTCTGGACCATTGTCTATGGAGGATGAGAGTTCACAACAAAATTAGCCCAATGGTCAATCAAAACCAGCCTAATAAAATCAATACTCAAAATATGGTACCGTATTCGTAAAATGCACATTTTATACATGTTTTTTTCTTTGAAAATAACTGTATATTAGTAATTATAAAAATGTTGTAACCTTAAAAAAAACTCTTTTTGACTGCCCACTTTGATTAGCTGGCATGACGTCTCTCATGATGTGACTGCCATTTTTGTTTCTTTTTAGAATTGGTAGAAAATGAATTTGGTAAAATGTTTTAACACAAGCAGATAAACATAATTGATCTAATATGTCAAACCTTTAACCCGCACAATAAAAACAACCCGCAGCAAGTGCTTAAAGGTAGCACGATTACGCTGGAAAGCTGCAGACTTGGTAGAGAGCTCTCAGATTTCATCTAAAATATGTTAATTTGGGGCCTCACGGTGGTGCAGTGGATAGCATGTTCACCTCACAGCAAGAAGGTCGCTGGTTCGAGCCTCGGCTGGGTCAGTTGGCGTTTCTGTGTGGAGTTTGCATGTTCTCCCCGTGTTGGCGTGGGTTTCCTCCGGGTGCTCCGGTTTCCCCCACAAGTCCAAAGACATGTGGTATAGGTGAATTGGGTAAGCTAAATTGTCCGTAGTGTATGAGTGTGAATGGGTGTGTGTGGATGTTTCCCAAAGATGAATGCAGCTGGAAGGGCATCCGCTGCGTAAAACATATGCTGGATAAGTTGGCGGTTCATTCCGCTGTGGCGACCCCAGATTAATAAAGGGACTAAGCCGAAATGAAAATGAATGAATGAATATGTTAATTTGTTTTCTAAAGATGAATGAAGGTCTCAGTGGATTGAAACAGCATGAGGGTGAGTAATTGAGAGCTGAATTTTCATTTTTGGATTAACTAATTGTTTAAGGTGTTGTGTATAGGGTGAACCATACAGCTAGCAAGCACATAGTAATTTGCAGTTACACAATAGAGTACTTTTTTGAAGAAAAGTAGAGTTTGTGCTGTCTGTGTAGTCATCACAGGGTTGGCTGACAGGATGAACAGGCCAGGTCAATGTTTGCATATGAAATATGATGAACCAGGTCAGTGGGAACAGCAAAAGGACTGTTCATTATTTCATTGTAGACCAAGGCTTCATAATATATCTATTTTATATAATGACATTTTTGGCAATATAGCAAAACCATAACATCCTATGATGGCTGTTTGTGTTGTATTTGCAAATAACTATGGATAGCATATAGATTTGTGATTTATGCAGGGATAGAAAATGCAACTATTTGAGCAAACATTGATCTGTCCACATTCACAAAGCAACCACACAAAATCTGCATAATAACTGTACTGTTTCAGAGATGCGATCTGCGTTTTATCCACTGGGGGGAGTAATATTACTTAAACAAGTTGTATAGGCCAATGGGATTGAGAGACTGTTCAACTGATAATAATGTAACGATGGTCTGGGACTGCCTTAAGGAGTTGCAAGTCAATTTTTAATTCTTGATGGATTAAAAATAAAAAATAACATGATTTATGCTCATTTGGAGAGTATATGACAGGGTGTGTCAATACTTGTCCTGACTTGAATTCTTGTTGAGTCGTTTGTTTAAAAATACACTGACTTTTAAACAAATAATAAAAATATCCTTGCCATAAAAAATATATATCCTAGCTTGAGTTCACTTCAACAAACAAACAAACAAACAAACAAACAAACAAACAAACAAACAAATGTTAAAACAGCACAAATAATAAGTTGTTATAATAATAGTATAAAAATAATAATAGTTGTTTTAGAATGCATCGACTTTTAAAATTAAATATCTTCTCATGCTAAATAAAAGTTTCTTAAAAAATTTTGATTTTAAAATTAAAACTAGGTCATGCTAATACAAAACATTGTACGTTATACAATATGTGGGAAAAAATCTGTCTATAAATTTCTAAATATATTATTACAGTAATTTAATACATGATTAAATGATTAAATACGCAGATTTTTATGTGAATAGCATATTAGGCCCATATTATATATACATTTTGAATTAGATCAAAAAAGGTTATGAAGGCTTCCTAAAACTATTGAACAACACCCATTCTTGTCTTGATCCACTTCAAATGTTGACTACTGTATATATACAGTATATTACACACACATGCATTTGATTAATTACATGAAAACAAAATTTGTCTAGATCTTCTGAGGGCCATTCATGGTGAAGGCACACACACACACACACAAACACACGCACACACACACGCACGCACGCACGCACGCACGCACACACACACACACACACACACACACACACACACACGCACACACACACAGGACTGGGATTCCACTGGTTCAGTCCAGCACTATACAATCAATGTCTAGAGGCAGATAAGACTTCAAAGAATGAGACAGATTTACAAGACATGCTGAATCCCCTTTTAAAAATACTGCTGCATAAATGTTTATGTAACTCAAAAGACGTCCAATACTGCAGAAGAGAGATCAGCCATCATAAAACAACCCCTCACAAGAAAGAACAATGGGCTACCTGTGTTTTGCTAACAAAAAACTCAACAAAACAGATGCACATAAAGACAGCTATAAGAACAGATCTAAATACTTTAGAACTCATACCATGTGATCCATGGGATTCAACAAATGGCAACGTTTGCATTACACTAATTATGCAATGACTTCATTCTCATTATATATTACAGCTTAATACTTTGGGTGAACAATACATATAATAATGAAAAAATTATAATTAAACCTTAATTTATGAAGTTGAATCAAATTAGCTCTGTACATAATTTAAATTTGCATTATTCATTCATTTATTCATTCATTCATTCATTTTCTTTTCGGCTTAGTCCCTTTATCAATCCAGGGTCGCCACAGCAGAATGAACCGCCAACTTATCCAGCATATGTTTTAAGCAGCGGATGCCCTTCCAGCTGCAATCCATCACTGGGAAACACCCATACACTCCCATTCACACACATACACTACGGACAATTTAGCCTACCCAATTCACCTATAGTGCATGTCTTTGGACTTGTGGGGGAAACCGGAGCACCCAGAGGAAACCCACGCCAACACGTTAAGAACATGCAAACTCCACACAAAAATTCCAACTGACCCAGCCGAAGCTCGAACCAGCGACCTTCTTGCTGTGAGACAATTATGCTACCCACTACTAAACATTTTTCATTCATTCATTCTTATTCTTTTCGGCTTAGTCCCTTTATTAATCTGGGGTCGCCACAGCGGAATGAACCACCAACTTATCCAGCATATGTTTTACACAGCGGATGCCCTTCCATCTGCAACCCATCACTGGGAAACATTCATACACACTCATTCACACTCATACACTACGAACAATTTAGCTTACCCAATTCACCTATACCCGAAGGAAACCCACGCCAACACGTGGAGAACATGCAAGCTCCACACAGAAATGCCAACTGACCCAGCTGAAGCTCGAACCAGCGACCTTCTTGCTGTAAGGCGATCGTGCTATCCACTACTAAACATTTTTAGTATTATAAAAACATGACTTACACTGCACATCTTCTTCTTCTTCTTCTTCTTCTTCTTCTTCTTCTTCTTCTTATTATTATTATTATTATTATTATTATTATTATTATTATTATTATACAATGTTTTTCACCAGAGTTTTCCTTTTTTTGAATTTCTGAATTTCATTAAAGGGGTAGTTTGCCCAAAAATATAAATTCAAAAATATTTCAAACTGATAATAAAAAAGTCAACAAAATCACGTTTAAGCTTTTCAACCTCAGAGGTGGTCAGAGCTGAGGTCAAGCTCTATAATGCAATTCAAAACCACTTATTTTAAACGTAATATCCTCATATAAATAAATATTAATATTGCTTTTATGATACTGCTAAAATAGCAGCGGGTTTAGGTGAAGTCCTGCAGTCAGTCACTAGAGAGCGCTGTGTAATTGTCTCTATAGTAATCCACCTATAAAGCTTCATTACAGAAATCCCACAAGCGGGTCCACCAGTACACACGTTCAACCTAATGCGTCCACACACTGTAGCGATGCTGCACATAAACAAACACACTGCACATTCATGTGCTGATTTGCATAGGCTACATTTGGAGCACTTGATTCAAAATTCTTGTTTTATTGTTTTGACAAATGTGACCCTGGAAGTGTTTAAGTGGGATGGATATATGGAATAGCCAGCTCTACATTGTATTAGTCAAAATTATTTAAAAAAATGCCAAAAAAAAAAAAAAAAAAAAGCAAAACTTTGAATATCAAGTAAAGATAGTAAAGATCATGTTCCATGAAGACATTTTGTAAAATTCTTACAGTAAATATATCAACTTAATTTTTGATTAGTAATACACATTATAAATAATTTAATTTAGACATTTTAAAGGTGATTTTGTTTATTTAGATTTAGATTTTTTGAGCCCCTTTAGGTTTCAGATGTGCAAATAGTTTTTAGCTAAATACTATCCTAACAAAGATACATCAACGAAAAGCTTATTTGATATTGACTATTTTAAATCCAGATAACAGACTCTTATGACTGGTTTTGTGGTCCATGGTCACATATTAGAGGATTTTTTTCATTTTCTGTTTATCACTTAAACATAATTCAGAAAATACTGCAAACAGCCAGCAAATTTCATTTCATTTATTCATTCATTTTCATTTCGGCTTAGTCCCTTTATTAATCTGGGGTCGCCACAGCGGAATGAACCGCCAACTTTTCCAGCATATGTTTTACACAGCGGATGCCCTTCCAGCTGCAACCCATCACTGGGAAACATCTACACACACTCATTCACACACATACACTACGGACAATTTAGCCTACCCAATTCACCTATAGCGCATGTCTTTGGACTTGTGGGGGAAACCGGAGCACCCGTAGGAAACCCACGCCAACACAGGGAGAACATGCAAACTCCACACAGAAATGCCAACTGACCCAGCTGAGGCTCAAACCAGAGAGCCTCTCTTGCTGTGAGGCGATCGTGCTACCCACTACGCCACTGTGCAGCCCATTTTATTTCATAATTGTTGTAAAATAAAATGTTGTGTATCTAATCTGATTAATTATGCATAAAATTCCCTCTCTGTAAACACCCCCCCCCCCAAAATTTTAGAAATAAGAAACCTGCACTAAAAATATATAATGTAATTGAAATCTACAGACACAAATTAATAACGTGTATCAAAAGCAACACTCAAATGTGTATATTGGATGTGTTCCTTAAAATCTTAAAGTCAGAGTGAACCAGAAGCTGCTGAGACTTTTATTTCAGTATGTTGATGTTCTGAAACGGAATATTGAGTAGGGGGCGGGGCTTTATTTTGCCTTGGATCATTCCCTCATAGCAAACTAACGGTAAGCGGAAGTGTGGTTAAGAATATTTTCTCTGAAGCCGTCAAACTGAAAACAAAGAAGAACCACTCCTCCAAATGCAGAAGCAAGAAGACTTTGTTTGAAGATTACTAAAACATACTTTTTTCCATGGATTAACTTGCACAGATTAATTGTTCACCTAAAGAAAAAATGTGCACTAGCAAAATAAACACTGTACATTTCGATGTCACAGGGACTAAATCGCAAAGACTTCAAAACAGACTTAAAATCTCAAAACTGACAGGTGCACCACAAAACTGTGTTTTCGCCTGCAGAGTCCCGTCTTAAACTCAACAAAGTGTCTTTAAATCTTGCTGGTACGAGAGCGATAGAAACCAGAACCAGTGCTGTTTAGCAGCAAAAGGCCACGGCTCTGTTCTGCTCCGGAGCAAAGGAATGGACGTGTCTTGATCATCTGTCTGTAGTGTTGCCAGAAAACATCATGATGGAGCAGTCGGCCAGTCCAAGTGGCGATATACGGTCCAAGCCCACCCAGAGTCTCCCGCTCACAGCGACATCAAACACCAGCAGAAGGAAAGAAAGACACGGCGCCGGGGTCGAGCTTTGCTTTCCGATCCCCAAAGAATATTGTAATCTTAACACCGAGATTCACGAGTCCCTGTTTCTTCCTTTTCTAATGGTGGAAAATGACTGTATGCATAAATAGATATATTTCACTTGATGTGTATTTCAAATGTAAGCCTGTGTCCTAAATCATTAGGAGCGCTTGTTTGGACGTGCCATAGATTTAGAATCTTTTAATCTGTCAGACGGAGATTTCAGTGTGTTTTTGCGGGTTACAGGTGATCTCACCAGTTCAGATGCTCTCTGTTTGCCCCTCATTCTAAAGGGACAAAGGTTGTGTTTGAGGACTGGCTTTATTTGGAAAATATACTCTCTATATTCCTTTTGGTTTATAAAATTCTCAAGAAATGTTTCAATGTAATGGCTCTTAAAATGTCATGTGCACTCAAAAAAAAGATTTTTGCTGCTTGTTCAAACTACTTATTTAAAATGTGACAATTCTTGAGATTTTTTGAGACGACTTAATAGTTTTATGTTCAATCCACTTAAATTTCTTAAGTTAACTTAATTGATTTGTGTTGGGATAACATGAATGAAGTCTGTGAAATCTTGCATTTTTTACAGTGTGGTGTTACTAAAAAGTTAGAAGTAATATCATAATTTCCTTGTACCCTGAATAGATGTGCATGTACGCATGTTAGTTACTGAATTATTATTTTCTGTAAAGCCACAAAATCTTAACGTGAAAAATTTACATCAAGTCACACCGTTTGACATTCAGTATACTTAATATATGCCAGTGTACAAATTCCAAAAATGGTTTGAAACACATGTAAAATAACTTACTTAAGTCATAAATATATGTTTCTGTGAAGTCACACCAGTTGCACTATATTACATTTTACATACATGCAAGGATACACATCTTTATAATTATTTTTATATATAATTTGTTAGTGGCGCAGTGGGTAGCACGATCGCCTCACAGCAAGAAGGTCGCTGGTTTGAGCCTCGGCTGGGTCAGTTGGCATTTCTGTGTGGAGTTTGCATGTTCTCCCTGTGTTGGCGTGGGTTTCCTCTGGGTGCTCCGGTTTCCCCCACAAGTCCAAAATACATGCGCTATAGGTGAATTGGGTAAGCTAAAATTGTCCCTAGTGTATGTGTGTGATTGAGTGTGTGTGGATGTTTCCCAGTGATGGGTTGCAGCTGGAAGGACATCCGCTGCGTAAAACATATGCTGGATAAGTTGGCGGTTCATTCCGCTGTGGCGACCCCAGATTAATAAAGGGACTAAGCCGAAATGAAAATGAATGAATGAATATAATTTGTTAAAGTTTATTCATTAACTTCAGATATCACTGATTTCTTTGGTGGGTAAAATTATTCATTCATTCATTCATTTTCATGTTTAAACTCTTTCTGTGAAGTCTAACTACAGTATATATTCTGAATACATGAATAAAAAACGTTTGTAAGTAAGTTTTTTTTTAACAAATATCAGAAATTCTAGTCAAAATTAAAGTCACACCACATGACATTTTATATCCTGAATATGTGTACAAATTCCCAACATGTTTATTAAATATATCCTAAAAATAGGATTTATTTAAAAATTATTCATTCACAAATATCAGCATTATTCTGTGCAGTTGCACCACATGACATTTTACAACCTGAATACTTGTTAATGCACACAACTAAATCAATGCTTCAACCAATGTTTTTAAAAATATTATATTGTTAAATATATATTATAAAATATTATCAATACATAAATCATTTAATAAAACGATCACAAATGTACCTAATGTATCAATATTTGTTATAATGTATTTTTATTATCTCAGTTAAGTATCTTGAGTTTTATATTTATGGATTTATTTTGCTAGTCAGCATCAAACATAAATAAATAAATAAATAAATAAATAAATAAATAAATAAATAAATAAATAAATAAATAAATAAATAAAATAAAACCAAACTCAGAACTGTGTCACTGACCTGATATTGTTTGCTCATTTTGCAATGCACGGAAAACCTATTGAACACTCTTAAGTGGGCAAATATGTTACAGAAACACCCTATAGTCAAATACTTCAGCAGTCTCAGTGGCTGCAGTGTGTAGACAGAGTGAATGTTCAGTGTTGTAGGTGGTAATAACTCACAGTCCAGCATGATATTCAGATGGGCACACGCTGGTTTCGGTTCAGACGTGGGAGGCACTGGTAGATCTCCTGTCCCAGAACAGACACAAGTTCTGTGGCACAAAGAGGAAGTAGGCTAAAACAGAGTACAAAAACACCCCCTCCTGATTCCTGTGTCCCAGGACGAGTGTCTACACACATGACAAATACACAGACACAGTGTCTCAAGACTAGATATGTGTGTGTGTGTGTGTGTGTGTGTGCGTGTGTGTGTGTGTGTGTGTGTGTGTGTGTGTGTGTGTGTGTGTGTGTGTGTGTGTGTGTGTTTCTTGCTGAACTGGAAGATGTGTAATTGTTGATGCTTATTGGAGCACTGGGATACGACTAGGATGATTATACAGTTAATACTACTGTATTTCTATTTTACTACTTTTTGATTCAGTGGATTACTTGCTGTTTCTCTGTAATATGTGAAATTTAGTAGCACTTTCTGAATGGAAATTATTCCTACACCAGTTTATTTTCCTAGTTCAGGCTTCAGTTTTTGGCAGCACGGTGGCTCAATGGGTAGCACAATCGCCTCACAGCAAGAAGGTCGCTGGTTCGAGCCCCGGCTGGGTCAGTTGGTATTTCTGTGTGGAGTTTGCATGCGGAGTGAATGTATGTGTATGGATGTTTCCCAGTGATGGGTTGCAGCTGGATGGGCATCCGCTGCGTAAAACATATGCTGGATAAGTTGGCGGTTCATTCCGCTGTGGCGACCCCAGATTAATAAAGGGACTAAGCCGAAAAGAAAATTAATGAATGAATGAGGCTTCAGTTTTATCTATTTAATTATTTATGCATTTATTTAGATACTTTTTGTCATATAAATGTAATAAGTGTCTCTTTACACCAGTTCAAAACATTGTTGCTGAATAAAACATATATATAAAATAAAGCATCAAAGCACTAAAGTGACTTAAATTACTAAAGTAAACGTAATCTATAAATATCTATCTTATCTTTACTTGTTAAATGTTTGTATTGCAAAAATTGACACACTGAAAACTACTACTTGTACTTTAATTAATGTGTGTGTAAACAGGTGAAATAATAAATGACAAAATGCAATACACTATATGTAAAAATGAGTAAAAACCATACGTAAAACTTTTTCAATTGAACTAAAATAAGCTTGTTCATGGATCAACCACCACAGTTTAAAAGAACGATTTTTTATTCATTTATTCATTTCCTTCGGCTTGGTCTATTTATTCATCAGCTGTCGCCACCGTGTCGCCCAACTACCTTTGTAAAGACGTAAAAAAGATTAAAAAGTTCAATTCATAATTTTATGACATATTAAAAGCCCCCAAAATACTAATTAATAGTCAACAAGCTACTAGGTTTTACGCATTTGTTACTTTACTCAAAGGGATAGCTCACCCAAAAATGAACATTTCCACACCATTTACTCACACTCAGGTGGTTCTAAACTTTCATGATTTTGTTTCTTCTGTTGAACACAAAACAAGATATTGTGAAGAATGTTCACAAAACAACAACAACAAGGAACAAAAAATACTATAAAAATCAATGGACGCTCAACATTTTTCAGATTATCTTTCTTTGTTTTCAACAGAAGAACGAAACTCAAATGGAGAATGGAACAAATGAAGAATGAGTAAATGAAGAAAAGTAAAATTCATTCATTCCATCTTTTTCATTTCGGCTTAGTCCCTTTATTAATCAGGAGTCACCACAGCGGAATGAACCGCCATCTTATCCCCTTCAATTCAGTTCAAGTTTATTTATATAGCGCTTTTTACAATGTAGATTGTGTCAAAGCAGCTCTGTCTTTAGACAGAGTGATGATAGCATATGTCTTTAGACTGTATATAGCATATGTCTTTGGACTGTAGGGGAAACCGGAGCACCCGGAGGAAACCCACGTCAACACGGGGAGAACATGCAAACTCCACACAGAAATGCCAACTGACCCAGCCGGGGCTCGAACCAGCGACCTTCTTGCTGTGAGGCCACAGTGCTACCCACTGAGCCACCATGTCGCCCCTTCTTTAAGTAAAGTAACAAATGTAAAATTAGTAACATAGTGGCAAAGTATAAAGATTTAAAATGACAATTAATTCATATTTTTTAAAGGCTTTACTAAGTCTTTTAATAGGTCATAAAGTGATTTGAGCTCTAAATTAACCTGACATGCTGTAAAATGATATGTAGCCATTCAAACGTATAAGATATATATAAGATATTTGGGTATAACCAAAACTCTGTCAGGACAAGAAAAAATGGCAAGAGAGGCTCCGAGCGCCACCCTCATCCATAAATAACTGACTGTCCATATCCATCTTCATCTGCACTAATAGGGATGACGAGAGACGGTCAGATGAGCAGAGAAAGGTAGACTAGAGAAGGGGGTGGACAAAGGAAAATGTTCAGATTTGCATCCATCACAGGGTATTTTCAGCACTCCTGTTGGAGCATTAGATGGAGTGGTGAGGGGAGGCTGAACAGGGGGCAGTGAGTGACCTTTGACCCCAGAAACTCCTCAATATAAACTTTATTAGCTGGCTGCTAAATGTGTGTGTGCGCGTGTGTATGAATCTGTTGAGGCATTTGAACTCAAACTGATTCAATCACTGGCTTAATTGTTGTGGATTTATAAATGTCTATGAACGTGATTCAACGTAATGTGAACAAAAATGCAAGACTAATGAACGGAAATGAACAAACTTAACACATACACAGTAAAACATGATTAGTTGACTTTAAGAGTAAACCTATTGCTTTTAAAACAATTAGCTAACCAATTGGTTTACTCACTTTAAGTAAAGTCAACTTATCGCTTTAAAGGGAACAGGTTTACTCACTTTTTAAGTAAATAATCACTTTTTACAGTGTAGCCCTCAGTAAAAGCCTAAAAATGTGCCAATCCATATCTTAAATTTAATGCATAGCAAATTACTAAAAGTAATCAGTACTTACTGATAAAAAAGTAGTGATACACAGATGATTACTACTGATATTTAATACAAATTCTACTGTACAAAGAAGTGAATAAAACAAACGATACTATACAGCCTAGAATGTACAACTAATTTGTAAACAATTCTGTTGCAATTTGTGAAATATTTTTTTTAATAATTAGCACAATTCTGACATCCTGCAGATTATATATAAT
>CAIGQW010000317.1:5396580-5413531 GCA_903798125.1 Danio choprae | reverse complement strand
ATATATAATTTAATCTAATATGGACAAAACATGATATGGACAATATTATATGGATATATATAAGCTAACTTAAATATGTAATAAATCAGAGATAGAATGTGTGGATTATACATAGTATATATATATATATATAGTATAATTTACATTACCTGAATTGCTTATCGACTAATAATCATCAGCACATCAGGAGCATTAAAACAGACACTGATGAGAATAAATTACATGCGACAAATCATAAATTAAGTTTTAAAGCATGTGAAAACGTGTGATATCTTTTGGCACACTCAGTCACTGATTGCATGAATGCTTATTATCTGCACTATGGATTATGCTGTAAAATAATGAGGCAGAAGTGAAAGAGCTCTAAAGTGAAGCCAGAGTTCAGGACTCGCTGGACTGAAATAGGTGTGTATGCATCAGCATTAGATGCATTTTAAGTGCTAAACTACTGCATACAAGTGTTGTTAAAAGTATTTATATTTTAATGTGTATCAATGCCGCACCTCATCACACCCAAACTCTCATTCAGGACAGTTGAAGCATTTTGTTATGATATATTACGGCCCACCACACTTTCAGTTTGTTCATTTAGTTCAGCAGTGCATTATACAGCTGATGTTGCAAACTCCTTGCACATTTCAGGTTTTAATAAAACTCAATACCTGCACAATGTTTGTGCGTCTCTCAACATGCAAACTCTTGAGTTCTATTTTACATGCTATTACACTCTAATGAACATTCAAAATGTATTGCATAATGTAAAAATGACCATCTTTAAAACACAGCTGGTTAAGTCTAAAGTGAAAGTAAACAGTTGAATACATTTCATAAAGTAAAAGTAGCAGACCTGCTGACTTCATTAACATTAACATACATTCATTCATTCATTCATTCATTTTCTTTTCGGCTTAGTCCCTTTATTAATCTGGGGTCGCCACAGCGGAATGAACCGCCAACTTATCCAGCATATGTTTTACGCAGCGGATGCCCTTCCAGCTGCAACCCATCTCTGGGAAACATCCACACACACTCATTCACACACATACACTACGGCCAATTTAGCTTACCCAATTCACCTATACCGCATGTCTTTGGATTGTGGGGGAAACGGGAGCACCCAGAGGAAACCCACGCAAACACGGGGAGAACATGCAAACTCCACACAGAAACGCCAACTGACCCAGCCGAGGCTCGAACCAGCGACCTTCTTGCTGTGAGGCGATCGTGCTACTCACTGCACCACCGTGCAGCCCATTAACATACAACAAAAGACAAAAAATATATATATACTTTTAAAGTATTTACACTTTTAAAGTCAGCACGAAATCTAAATGTATTTTATATGTACATAGTAGTGCTTGTCATAAACAATGTATCTGCAAACTTCATTAAAAATTAATTTGCCCTCATAATGTTTAATCAAATACCATAACCTTCCCTCCCTGCTTGAAATGAATTTTCTTCACTTCTGGTCACATGGAATGCCAACTATCAGTGCAGGTTTTGTTTCTGCCCTGCTTTTGTTCCTTCGTCAATCTTCCAACGATCCAATCGGTTATCAAAGAACAAAATCATGCACCGCCCTGCATTTTTTTGTAATTTCAGGACCGTTTCAATTGGATTTAAATGTCGATATAGACAAAAAGGGACAATTTAAAACTTCCGTTTCATGCAGACATTAAACCTGAAGCACACCAGGAGCATTTTTGCTTGGCTTATGATTGTGTTTTTTGACATGTTTTCTGGCATCAATACCCAAGCAATGGCAATGATGAAAATGAATTAAATTAAACTCGCTACTGATCCTGTGTGCTTGGCTAAACCGTTCTTGAGCGCCACCAATTCTCATTTTACTATAATGCAGCATCTCAAGGCACATGAACAACAGCGCCAATCTCATTGGTTAACCAGTTTTTAATGCAGCGTGTCAAACCAGATAAAAAATAAGCTTGAGACATTTTTTAATAAACTTTTATGCCTCACATTGGCATCCTTTGTTTATTTATGAGTCATCAGCAATCAAAAAGGATCCCAACGTGCATAGGCAATTTGCTTATTTATATAGCACTATTCATTACAATAAAAATGCTATTGTGTGTCTTCAATACTGATGTCTTCGATAATATTTTACATATACTTGACATAAATTAAGCTTGTAAATGCTTCTTTAATGTTGAAATTGGATTTAAGAATTCTGAAATGTATTAGAATGCAGCCTAGCATAAATTGTTATAATGTTTCATTATTGAAAACAACTAAGAATTTAAGTTGACATTTCATTATTAAATATTCTTTTTAACTGGGCAGGTAAAAAAATAGCATGACAAGCAAAAATCTTAATCTTAACTTAAAATTGGTAAATGAAAAAAATGAAGACATGCATAATGTATATTGTAATTTGAATTCATATGGCAATATATCACAATGGTAATTAAAAATAGTACTATCAACTATTATCTATTAGGTATAATAACTGGTAATGTGTCAACAATAGTGCATACTGTATTTGTGTGTGTGTGTGTTTGTGTGTGTGTGTGTGTGTGTGTGTGTGTGTGTGTGTGTGTGTGTGTGTGTGTGTGTGTGTGTGTGTGTGTGTGTGTGTGTGTGTGTGTGTGTGTGTGTGTGTGTGTGTGTGTGTGTGTGTGTGTGTGTGTGTGTGTGTGTGTGTGAAAGCACGTGTTTGAAAGCAACAGGGGGTGTGATTACCTGAGTTGATTGACAGGCCGAAGGCGGTGTGTATGTAACTGGCTGTGTTGACTCCTGCTCCCCGCTGGAGGCCGACAACAAGAATAACACACACCTCAGCAACGTCTCTCACCCTGCATGAAACGGTTTGCACTTTGGAGACGGGAAGGCGAGAGGCAGAGCAGTTCTGGGCCTCATCACTCCACACTTCACCTGAGGACAGAGACACAGACAGACAGACATAGAGGACATGACCTAAAGTAAAGTGGCACAGAGTGTCAACTTACAGTAATTAAATAAACACATACCACTCAAACCCTTTATTGATAAAATGCTTTAATAAAACTGAAGGAACACATTTTGAATGCATCTTAGCAATTATTTATCATGTATATCATAAGCATTAGCCATTGCAGATTTTTGTCCATTTATATCATTTCAGTCTGCCTGTAGCACGTCGTAAGCATTTTTTAGGGAGCTGTTTTAATAAATTAATATAAAAAAATAGATGCTTTGTATACATGCAAAAAATTATGTCTGTTGTTTGTTCAAACTACTTATTTAAAAAGAGCTGAAACAACACAATTCTTGATTTTTTTTTTTTTATGGTGGGAGTGGGGGGTGGGGGTTCAACAGATCGAACTGTATGTTCAATCCACTTAAATATGTAAAAAAAAATAATAATAACTTAATTCCTTCATGTTTTCCCAACAAAAGATTGTGTGGAACCCAGCATTTTTACAAGCTGTATCACTAAAATATTGGTTGTTTTAAAAAAAGAAACTGGGTAAAATATTGACAAACAATAATTGGGTGAATTTTTGTCTCTTTATGTTGTACTGTTTAAAATAATCTTTCTTTCTTTTCATATTTTAAAATAGTTTATTCCAAAAAAAAAAAAGTAGAAATTTAGCATTCTTCAATGTAACCTGATCCTCCACAAATCATTATAATATGCTAGTTTAGTCCTTAAAATTGAAGAAAAAAATGGTTTCAATTGCTTTAATGTTGTGTTGCGAAATAATTTTGTAAAAAAAATGCAATTTTTTATTTTGTAGATTTTTTACTGTTACTTTTGTTTGAAAAATATATACATTTTGTTTGAAAAAGTAAGCATATGAAAATAAGACACATTGCTGTTATTGGCATTTACATGCAAAACATGAAATCAGTGTATCAGAGAGGCAAAAATAAAATAAATAAATATTTCTTAGTGTAAATTAATCAATTAGTTATTAAGAGGCATTTTCATGTTCACGAATAAATCATGTATTTAACTATTTTGCAGTAATCTTATTCAAAACCTCTAAAACTTTAGCACAAAGGTTGCTGTGTCCTAAAAATACACAAAATACACTTTACCATCAAATCTGACATATAAAAACAAGACAAAAAATAACCCCCAAAAATAAATAAAAACTAACCCTGTAGAAGTCAAGCATGTTGGCTGCAAAATGCAAAAGTAAACTGTTTTTCGTCCATAATATCCGTTCCCACCGTTCCTCATCTAAAGCGTCAATCTATCACTTGAGGCTCATGTCCTCTCCTCCCCATCCCTTCACGCCTCTGCCTGATTCTGTCCATCTCTGTGGAGTGGAGGAGAGCGGGAGGGATGCTGGGGGCTGGGGAAACCTGGACTTGACCCCTAAGTTCTGGGCTCCACGGAGTCTCCTCACCAAACCTCCCTGATGACAGATGAATAGACAAACACTCGCTTACACACACACACACACATGCACAAGACTGACACACCACACATACACACATAAAACTCATAAAAGATTGTCATAAACTCGCTGTTTCTCTCATTGACTTGTTATAAGCAAATTAAACTGGTCTTTTACTCTGACATGTACTACATGCTGTTTATTATGGCAAGCCATTTTTACATTTAGTGTATAAACCAAACATCATTTTTAAGTATTTGTAGTAATTGGTTAGGTACTAGTATTTATTAGATGCTTATTAAGTAGACACTCCTAACTATTAAACAAATACTTATTTATTAGCTACTAGCATCTATGCACTTTATTATTATTTTTTACAATTACTAGTACTTTTTATTAGACAAAAATGAAAAAACAACAACTATTGACTAAATACTTGTATCTAATCAATACTTACTAGTAGCTAGAAAACAAGTACTAGTATCTAAAAATAATTATTTATTATAATTAATTATAGATTATTAAATTAATTTCTAGAATAAATAATTAGCAACAAAGAACTACTTTCTATTTAGTATCTAAAACAATAAGACTGAGCATCCATAGGTCGTAGCCAAACAATAAGCCCTAGCAGATACAGATTAAAGAAATTATTCACCAAAAAATGAAAATGAAATTTACTCACCTCAAGACATCCTCAGTCTATATGATTTTCTTCGTTCAGATTAACACAGTCAGAGTAGTTTTAAATTTTATCCTGCCTTTTCTATGCTGTATAATGCTGCTGAAAAGTGACCTTTTTTTTCTTCCAAAGGTTTTCAAAAGTGCGTAAATCTGCCATTGGGGTGTTAATGCATGTTTTTGTATGTGTTTTTGTAACAAAATTACTTCAAGAAAATGTCTTTATTATAAACTCAAATCACTAACTTCCAGCAGCTGCTGACTCAATGCGTGACATTAGACGCATTCATAGGACTAGTAGGCATAGGAAGTACTAGTACTTAATGTATTCTACTATCTAAAAATTAAGAAGGCCCACTGACATGAAAACGATGTAAGCAGATATTGTTAAAACGGCTTGCCATAACTTATCATGGGTTCAAAGTTGAAGAGAAGGTGAAGTTACACTGGCAAAGGCATGAGGAACCTACGCCAAAAACATCTGTTCAGAAATGTAAAAAATGAGGTCGAATATCTATCTCATACCTAGGCTAGTTATTAAAGAAACCGCCAATCCCTACGCCAACTTTCCGTGACAAACCACAATAAATATACGATTTGTATACAGTATGCCTGGAAAACGAGCTGCCATCGTGATTCAACTGCATGTGCTGGTGTTAAGTTGTTCTAACGGGGATTTACCGGAGGTGTGAGCCAAATAAATAGCTAGGAATCGTAAATTACGGCCTGAGAGACGATGGCGACATGTGGAGGAAAAGGGATGTATTGGTTAGTAGACGCACAGATCGAGGTTTTTCTTTCTCATTACCCCACACACCTATCCCACAACTTTTTTTTTTTTGCCCTTCCTGGCTATTTTTCCACCTCAAGGAAACAATCTTGCTCCTGGCAACGGAAGTCATCGCTCTCAGACGTCTCCGTTTCATCGTTTACAATGCTATTTTCCTTCTTATTTTGGAACTTTCCTCGTCGGTCTGGCTATTTGTTGATGTTTCTTTTTTGTCCACGCATGGACAAACTCAGAGGATGAATAACGCAGAGAATGAAGCTAAGTTTAGTAACGTCCAGCTCTAATAATACCCACGTGAAATATGGCATAAATACACACAACAGGAAAAATGCACGAGGACACGCGCGCACACAAAATCGCCTCCCAAATGCATAAAGTGTAACGCACACACCGAATATGGCAAGCTGTCTATACATTTATCAATTAAAACCTGCAAGAGATGTGTCTGTGTATATGCCTGGACCTTTTACAAAGGAAAAACGATCAACTTTAAAATGTAAAAATTAAAATGTAAGCAACATGTTCACAAATCGAGTCATAGGTATTTACACAGAGACAATAATGTAATGTGTTTGTAATGTGTATTCATACGGATATTCTGACAGATCTTGCTTCCATTAAAACTTGTTGTAATAAAAATTTAAATAAAAAGTAGAAGATAGAGGAAAGCTGATATTATATTTATTTAACAGAATTGAATTAAATGACATGCACCAAGTCAATATATTTCTTTTTAATGAATCACAAACACAATGCCATGTTATTTAAAACATGTTAATCAGTAACCTTCTGTTGACCATGATCTCAACAGGCAGTGTGTATTTGATGCATGTGTCTAATGAAGCTGACCATTGGCCATGGAGGTGTGTGTGCAAACACCAACACCGAACACCTGTCATGCTTTGCAAAAGTGTGTGTTATGTGTAACTGCAGTCAGTCAGTATGTTTGGGACTTTACTTTCACTGAATTTGAACGCGTGTGCAATTTTGCTGTGATAATGATGTTCAATGATGCCCTTTGTTTTATGGGCCTTTAGTTGCAACACAACCTTTGGCCTGTGCACACCTTGACCTTTGGATAGGCGGGTCAGATCGTTGTTTTTGTTTTCCTAAGTGCATGAGGAGATGGGGATTTAACCACTCTGTCATTTAAGACACTTCCAACGGGACTGGACATACTTTACGACATTGTTAAATGGATCATTCACTTAAAATTGAAAATGTGTCAATAATTCTCTCATGCAATTTAAAAACTTGTTTGACTTTTTATCTCCTGCTTGTCTCAATAATTTAATTTTGTGTGTTGGACAAAAGCTGTACGACTTCCTTTCATCTGTATTTCTCAGTGATTTTTTGTCTTGTGCAAAAATATGTATGCCTTATCTTCTTTATGTCTTTAGAAATAAATCACAGAGAAATACAGATGAAGGGAAGTTATACAGGTTATAAGAATATATTGTCAAAGCAAATAAAAACAACACTCTAAACACGCTTTGTTGTTTTAACCCAATGTTGGGTCAAATATGGACAAACCCAAACATTGGGATACTTTTAAAAATAAAAAAAATAATAAAAAATATATAGGGCCTCACAGTGGCGCAGTGGGTAGCACGTTCGCCTCACAGCAAGAAGGTCGCTGGTTCGAGCCTCGGCTGGGTCAGTTGGCGTTTCTGTGTGGAGTTTGCATGTTCTCCCTGTGTTGGCGTGGGTTTCCTCCGGGTGCTCCGGTTTCCCCCACAAGTCCAAAGACATGCGCTATAGGTGAATTGGGTAAGCTAAATTGTCCGTAGTGTATGAGTGTGAATAGGTGTGTATGGATGTTTCCCAGAGATGGGTTGCGGTTGGAAGGGCATCCGCTGCGTAAAACATATGCTGGATAAGTTGGCGGTTCATTCCGCTGTGGCGACCCCAGATTAATAAAGGGACTAAGCCGAAATGAAAATGAATGAATGAATGAATAAAAAATGTATTCCAACTTTTGTGTTTGTCAATATTTGACATAATGTTGTGTAAAAACAACCCAGAATGTTTCGAATGTTGTTTTTGTTTTGCTTTGAAAAAAAGCTGTATGACTTTTTTAACGAACGAATGATTCTTTTATTATTTTTAGACCATAGTATTTTGTTTGCCTTTTATTCTCCTGCCTATCTCAGTGATTTACAGTATATGTTTGGACAAAAGCTGTTCAACTTTCCTCTGTATGTGTCCATGATTTTTGTTTTGTTCGTATTTTGTTGGGCAATATATCTATATCAGATTTTATGAATTTCGCTTTGGTTTGGTTTTCATAAAATGTAATATTTTTGTTCTGTTCGGAATTTTACTTCCCGTTAAGTCTTACTATTAAACATACATTATTTCATCTTTAATTAATCCTTTAACTTCAATTCTGACTCGTTTTCTTTGGTTAAATTGTGTTCCTTAGGGCAAAATCTATGGCCAAAAAGTCAACAAGGCGGTTGTGATGCCATTTAAAGGATTAAAGCTAACACAAATTATTCTTATTAAGTATTAGTATTATTTTATCATTCATTCATTCATTTTCATTTCGGCTTAGTCCCTTTATTATTTTATCACAAACCGATAATGTGTTGCCCCATAAATAACTGATTCATCCGACCTCTCTTAACTGAACCATTTGTCGCAGTTACTCTGTATTCCTCCAGAATGCGAAAAGTGGGGGACATATTGAAGAACAGAGTCCTCAATTACAATATAATAGGAGTCCTGTGGTGAACCCCCAACAGCCAACACAAACAGCAGTGCCAGTGCCAGTGTGTGTCTAAGGGAATGAGGGCTTTTTTTTTAAGTCGCAGGGGGGCAATAATGCAGTCAGCCAATGAAGAGCTGTGAAGAAACAGAGGCTGCAAGAGATAGAAAGCCATGGTAGACATAACAGTTCACAACTGCTGTAGTTTACAGTACGTTTTACTGATAGTGTGTTCAGATAGCCAGAAGACTCAATGTTCTTTGAGAGGTTTCGCCTTCTCCTTCAGCTTTAGTAGTATTGGAAAAAGTTTTATGAATGGCCAAAGATTGGGGAATCAGTACGATTTTATTTTTATTTTTAAGAAGCCTATTTTGCTCAACATAGCTGCATTTTTAAAAACAAAATAATCCCGTTAAAACTGTGAAATGTTATTATAATTTAATGTAAGTGTTGTTGTTTTTTATTTAGTTGTAAAATGTCTTTATTTCAATCTTCAGATTCACACGATTCTTTAGAAATCATTCAGATATGATGATCTGCTGCTCAGGGAACTTTTATTATTATCATTATCAGTGATGTTAACTTTTGGGCTGCTTCATAATTTTGTGAAATCTGCGATACAGTCCCATTAAAAATGTATCTACTTTCATTCATAAAAGTGTTTCATTCATAAAAAGTGAAAGCAAGATAAAATGAAGACATCAAAAATGATTTCAAATAAATGCTGCACTGTAAAAACAAAATCTGTTAATTAACAGTTTTCGTATATTGTTATTCACAAGTGTTTCACAAGTGAGGGAAAATAAAAACATGAATAGCAAAATATGGAAAACTGCTAATTTACGGATATTGACAGTGTATTATATTGAGATTCCACAAAACTTCTAAACAGGGAAAAAATGCTTTCAACATTGATCATTTTAAGAGTTGTTATTAATCTTTGAGAGTTCCAATAACAGATTATAACAGAACAGCAAATCATTATCAGATCAGATCATGTGACACCGAAGACTAGTCTGGAGAAAAATGATCTCTAAATCACATGAATAAATTATCTATAAAGGTTGAAAACAGTTATTTTAAATATATATTCATTCATTCATTTTCTTTTCGGCTTAGTCCCTTTATTAATCTGGGGTCGCCACAGCGGAATGAACCGCCAACTTATCCAGCATTTGTTTTACGCAGCGGATGCCCTTCCAGCTGCAACCCATCTCTGGGAAACATCCATACACACCCATTCACACTCATACACTACGGACAATTTAGCTTACCCAATTCACCTATACCGCATGTCTTTGGCCTTGTGGGGGAAACCGGAGCACCCGGAGGAAACCCACGCCAACACGGGGAGAACATGCAAACTCCACACAGAAACGCCAACTGACCCAGCCGAGGCTCGAACCAGCGACCTTCTTGCTGTGAGGCGATCGTGCTACCCACTGCACCACCGTGAGGCCCTTAAATATATATATTTTATTGTATTTTTGATCAAAAGAAAATTTGCCTTGGTGAACAAGAGATTTCGTCAAAAATACAAATAATTCCTGATGCCAAGCTTTTGACATGTAAGCTAGGTGCTTCTTTGGATCAAGACTCATTATTATTGCTGCATTATTGTTGATTCTCTCTGGTTTTTCCAGCCGCACTGTCTCTTTCTCCCCCACTTGGCTTGTTCTCTGGCCCAGGTCTTATAGTGGGGTTATATAAGAGCACAGTGCAGTTTTAGTGCGTTCTGTCTGGCACATCTGCTATCTGAATACTCATTCTGAGGAAATCCCCAGCACAAACTGCCCTGAAACATACAGTCTAACTCAAATGGACATGTAAAGCAAATGAGGGCATTAAGAAGAAGAAGAAAAAAAAAAAAAACTACTTCATCTGTTGCATTCATTTTCAATGATTCACAGAGCAGTTGCAATATTTCTAAGAATATAACTGACCTCATTTAACACTGAGGTTGATGATGCATTGTAGACAATTCATTTGATCTTGTATAATATTTGATGTGCGTGATGTGGACGCTCATGGATAATAATGTGGGTTTGCAAAAAATAAACAAATAAATACATATATATCTTCTATTTAGGGTTTTTTGTAAATATGTAAAAACATTTGATACATTTACTTGAGAAGCCAAATTGCAGATGTTGAAAATAGGCATATGCTTAAAATCAAGGGGGAATAAGTTGGCACACAAAAACAATAAGGCTTTGATATTACAAAGATTAATAATTAATATTTAAGATATAAAATATATTAAAATAGAAAACAGTTATTAAATAAAAAAGGGCCTCAGGGTGGCGCAGTGGGTAGCACGTTCGCCTCACAGCAAGAAGGTCGCTGGTTCGAGCCTCGGCTGGGTCAGTTGGCATTTCTGTGTGGAGTTTGCATGTTCTCCCTGTGTTGGCGTGGGTTTCCTCCGGGTGCTCCGGTTTCCCCCACAAGTCCAAAGACATGCGGTATAGGTGAATTGGGTAAGCTAAATTGGCCGTAGTGTATGAGTGTGAATGGGTGTGTGTGGATGTTTCCCAGTGATGGGTTGCAGCTGGAAGGGCATTTGCTGCGTAGAACATATGCTGGATAAGTTGGCAGTTCATTCCGCTGTGGCGACCCCAGATTAATAAAGGGACTAAGCCGAAATGAAAATGAATGAATGAATGAATAAATAAAAAAATCAAATACTATTGTTTTAATGCATTTCACGTAGATTTCAAGTAAATCATTCAAGTAAAACCTTCTATTAAGAGTTTGAAATCAACCAAGTTTTTCTATTTTGCATTACAGATTAATCGTGATTAACTGATGGTCTTAATAAACAAACTGTATTGATTGATTGATTGATTGATCAATTGTACATGAAAATAATAATAATGAAATGCCAAAACTGATATTTAATGTGGCTTTTATATAAGCTACCATATTTAGTTTCAATGAATCAATGTAGGCATTCCAGAATTGCTCAGCCTATATTTCTTCTTTTTTTTGTCAGAATATTTGGTTACGGTCACAAATGTGTACAGCCATAATAAATCACCTTGTCACACACATATGCACAGTCACAAAGCAGCAATCCTTCATCTGAGTCCACTGTTAGGCAGAAGGATAAATTGTCACCCCCTCCGTAACTTCCTTCACGGTCAAAACCGCTCTACAATATCCTGTTTTCTACCGCAGGACAGAGAGCGCAAAGCCAGAGAAAATGAATGAAGGAGATCGACCCTGGGAAAAATCTGTTTTTGCCTCTAAAATGCTCAACAGAAGATGTTAAAAGTAGGAAAATGAGATATCCATCTTAATGACTAATGGAGAGGAACAAAGAACAGAAACTGAGAGGGGAAAAAAGCTTGAAACTGCCTTAAACTCAAGGGTTTAAAAAAACATTCATAAAAAATATATATAATATATATTAATAATAATATAATTAATATATTAATTATATATAATAATAAAATAAAATATCATTAAATATAGATCTGATAAAGCCACAGAATCTTCATATTGTTCAAGAAATATTTAAAAAGTTCAATTTAATTTACAAACAACAGCTTGTCACTTGTTATTGTTAAGTCAGTATTAACACATCTGAACACACATTTGTCCTGTTTTTATTTTTGGCCTGTTTGCTTGATAATTCTTACCCTGCAATGTAAAAAAAAACATTTGGTTAATAAGTCAACAACATGTTTTTTTTAGTCATAACTTATTAAACTAAGTTACGTTTAATAAGTCATGTTTTGATTAACTTAATTTTTACATCCTGTAAGAAATGCTGGGTTCAACACAATTCCTTCATGTTGTCCCAACATAAATCAATGAAGGTAACTTAATTGTTTTTACAAATTTAAGTGGATTTAACATACGAAAATTAAGTTGCAGAGAAGTTGTACAAGTTGTCAGTCTAATGTAGTTGATATAAATCAACTTTAAAAATTAAAGCAACAGTGTAATGTGTTTACAGTGTGCTGGTGAAGCTTGGTCGTAAAACGGATGAGTTTCGATCATTCAGATACATGTTTTTGTAGTTATTACGAAATTACTTTGTTACTTTAACTTGTTTTAACAAGTTGATAAGGTTTCAAGTAAATTTCTGTAAGTTATACAAAGTTATTAAAGAAATGTTTTTAGTCAGTTTTACTAAAGTTGAGATGACTAGAAATGTTTAAACTTTAAACTTGATTCGACAAAAGCAATATATATTTTTACAGTGTATTAAGCATCCTTACCATGTTAGTCACTACTACCTCATTTCCAAAGAGATTACCATTCATAATAGAGAGTTGTGTGGTGATAATGATGGCATGGGCATCATCTAAAAAAGAAAAAAAAAAGCCTGTGAGTAAAATATCGCTTATAAAGCACTATAATGAGGCTGAGGTTATGAACCTGATGCAACAGTTTCTTGACCCTGCACCTCATCACCTGGCCAACAAACAGATAGCGTAAGCTAATTTGGCCAATAGCAATAAAGGTGGATGGCGGTGCCTCTCTGTCGCCATGAGGCTGTAAAGCGGGTGGGCTTCATGCTGACGCGCCCGCCAAGAGCCAACATGTTCAAGCCCAACCCGAATCTTCAGCGCCATAAAGCCAAGCTGGAAGGCAACCTTTGATCGCCAACACTCTCCAGAGAGAGGTACACGCAGACACCGAGAGTCATTCACGCATACACCTCTGAGCATACAGCTTACACAAAACAACTATATAAAGCCATAAACATCAAAGTGTTCGTATACTATTCCTATATGGCCTACATCGTGGCAGTTTATATGTTTTAAAAATTAACAAGCTACCTTTGAAAGAACAGGACTAAAGTGTGTGGGAGGGAAAATCAAGTCAAGTAATGTGTTATATTATATTTTAACTTTAAATTTACGGTAAAACAACTGGCAGCCATGTTGGCTGAATTTTACCATAAATAATAGCAACAAAGTAATGTAATAAACATGTATAATAAACTAACTGTTAACCAGATTGTTTTTTTAATAAATTATAATTTTTTTGACACATTTTACCAGTAAAATCACCAACATTGTTTACAGTGTAAAGCGAAGATCAAATTGTTTTAATATTGAACAAAACAAAAAAACTAATCTTAAAAAAAAAAAAAAACCCAGACAACAGGCTGTCCAGATGAAGACCAAATGGATGAGTGTTTCTGCATCTGCTATCGGTCACGCCAAATCTGTGATTTCTAGAATATTGCATCTTTACAATCTCATTAACTCATTCAAGTCCCCCCAAAGGGCTGGCCGTCCACAAAAGACAAATATATGAGATGACAGGATAATGCAGAGACCATGGGCAATTCTTTCAATGCTGCAGCTGGAAATTCAGCTCTGAACAGGGTAAAGATCTGTACCTCAGCATACAGTGTCTCGAAGATAAAGAGAGTTAGGACTGAAAGCACTGCAGTGATCAAACCTTCATCAGCAAAAATAATCATTAGGCTAGACTATAATCTTTGCTGAGGAGCATGTAGTGTGGACAGAAAACTGGTCCAAAGTTCACTTTAGTGATGAAAGCAAGTTTTGTTTATTTGGATCTGATGGGAAACATTATGTTCTTCGTCAAACTGGGAACATACCAAACCCAAAGTGTGTGCAGAAGTCAGGTTTGGGGGATGTTTTCACTTTCTGTGTTTCTTGATTTTGTGGTATAGTTTTAAAAATGTGTCTATGAATTATTATTTAAAAGTCACATAAAAGGCTTTAAAGTGTTAGTTCAACCAAATTTTTTAAATTCTGTTATTAATTGCTTACCCTCATGTAGCTCCAAAACCTTTAGACTTTCATTCATATTTGAAACACAAATTCAAATATTTAAGATTAAATCTGAGAGCTCTCTGATCCTTCATAGAGAGCAACAGTCTTGAGATGTTCAAAGTCCAGAAAAGAAACCAAAAACATTGTCCAAAAAATTCCATGTGACTTCAGTGGTTCAACTGCAATCATTTGAAGCTCCATAAACAGTTCTGTGCAGCCCCCCTCCCCCCTTAAACAGATCTTGTGTGTTGCGCTGACTCTAATGACAATACATTGTACAGCTCACCTTGATGACCTGATGTGGCAAAGTACATATACTGTAAGTGAGCAGAGTCGTATTTTTATTTATTTATTTTCTTTTGCCACACTAATGTGTTTTTGGAGCTTCATTTGATTAGAGTTGAAAAACATGGAAAGTTTTAAGAATGTTTTTGATTCCTTTTTCTGGACTTTGAACATCTCGTGACCCTTACTGTCTATGGAAGGCAAGAGAGCTCTCGAATATCATCTAAAATATCTTAATTTGTGCTCAGAAGATGAACGACATAAGAGTAATTAACAACAGAATTTTCATTTTTGGGTGAACTAACCCTTTAACAGTTTAGAATTTTATGGACAACTAAACAACTGCAGACACAAAGTAGATGTAGGTCAATTTTATATGCAATAAAACGATATAATTCCAATATGTATCAACAAAATACAGCAAATAAATTTAGGTTAACATATTCTGACAAAAAACAAAACACAGAATTTTGAACAATTATTATAAATCAATCAAAATCGGCTGAAAAGTGGCGCGGGTCATTGCACTTCAGATCATCGGAGGAATACAATACAACATTGACAGTGTCTGGAATCAGCAAAGACAACAAGGAAACTTTTAAAAGGCCTCATCCAGGGAAAGTATGCGATCTCAAGTCATAACGACCATAAAGGCGCATTCCCTGAAGGATAAGGGGAATTATGGGAGAGAGACTTCTGTGCCTCCACCATTCTTATCTCAACATAAATAATGTATCTTAAAAGGTAATCATTAACAACTAAGCCATGAAATGTTCAGTAGCCATAAAAAAGCATGTTTTTGTCCTCCCGATCATTGCTTAAGGAACTTGAGAACTGTTACGGAGGTGCTGCTTGTCGTCCACCATATTTTCGGTGGAATTGCATGAATTGGCCGTCAATTACAGTCAATGTCTTGCTTTCCTAAGCTCCGTCTGTCTACATCTGTGTAAAAGTCCTATTAGGTAGATTCAGTTAAAAGTCTTTTCTCCCATGCGGAAGGCGCCTGGAGAGGTTCAGTGAAGGTCTCGGATCACGCTTGAGACAGAGCACACCAGGAGTTCTGTGGGGCGATCGACGTCGAGGTGTATGTGTAGTCCTCATATTTGATATCCACATGGACTGAACTGGCACTATCCAACTGTGTAGATGCCTTAAAAAGAAATAAGAAATGGATTATATTTAAAGGTGTGTAAATGTTCTTCAGTGAAATACAAAATATGATTAACTTTTCCTAACTCATCTACCATTGTACAAAACAAAATAACATCCCCTTCACTTTCAATGACATCTCTCTACTTTGATGACGTGTTTAATGGAAAGTGGGTGGGACAACCTGTCAATCACATGAGATCCACCCATAGCAAGCCACAACCATTCAATCAACACCGAATCAAGTTCTTCCCTCCATCTTATAAACCTTCAAAGGCAGACCTGTTGTGAACTATGAGGAAGTTAATCGAGTGTACATATTTTTGTTGAATCCATCTGTTCCCAATAATATATTTTTTAACACCCCCTTTTTTAAAAATAAAGAATTAATGCAGACATTCTACACATTATTCTGTATAGGTATAACTGATTGGTGGAATATTCTACTCCCCCCAAATAATTCGCCTACTCCCATGATGATGTAATAGAGTTGGTCTCCCTGTGTGCTTAAAATAATTAAATAGTGCACAATCAATTGGATTGCACAATGAGTTACAAATACAATGGATTGTAATTGTTTCCCATTTTAAAGCTGTTACTGTACGTGCACAATCTTTAATATTCTTCTTAGTTTCAAATTATTGTTTAGCAATTTTGTGATTTTCTTCTTAGCTGGTTGGCTTGGTTCATGACTTATAATGCTTGAACAAAGACTTTATAAAGCTTTATTGGGAAAAATACTTCTAGTGGGTTCCTTTCAGTGCCCATCTAAAAATGGATGGTACTAATACACTCTATATAAGTACACCCCTCACTAATCATTCATTCATTCATTTTCATTTCGGCTTAGTCCCTTTCCCCTCACTAATCTATCTTTTAAATTCATATTTTTAATAGGAAATTATACAATATTATATTTGTGCATATACAATAGATTAGTCTGTACTGAAGCCAAATCTGAACCTTATCCAACAAAATAACTTACGATAACAGTCCAAAAACTAGTACACCCAAATGTATGTTATAGAAAAATATTACATACAAAAAAAAAAATTTGCTAAATTTGTCTTGAATTTAATTGTATTATCTTTTAATTTCTAAATATGTTTGGTGACTAAAATATAATTTTAATAAATATATCTGTTTAATAAACCTGTTTTGTTTAAATGCACCAAAATACATTGCCTATATTCACTGAGAAATGGATACAAATATTCATTTT
>CAIGQW010000317.1:5351904-5370551 GCA_903798125.1 Danio choprae | reverse complement strand
ACGTGCTACCCACTGCGCCACTGTGAGGCCCCTATATATATATATTAAACAATTATTTCCATTAAAATAAATGTTTGGTCACCTAACACCTTAGTGAATCAGAAGGTAATACATTTCAATTGAAATGAGTTATTGCAAAAATGTATTACAAACTATAACATTTCAACTAAATTGAATATGTTTTTTTTGTTTAGTTAATCAAAATTTGATTTAATAAAAAAAATACAACTTTTGCACACAGGGCTATTTAGTTTTGGATTTTAATTTCTCTTAATAATAAAAATGTGTTTACTTGTGTTATCTTCGACTAATATTTACATTAGTTTAATGATCTGAAACATTAAAGTGTGACAAACATACAAAAAAAAAGAAAAAGAAAAAAGAAATCAGTAAAGGGCAAACTGTTTTTTCACACTACTATATAACAAAAAGTGATGAAGACAGACATTTACAATTGTATAAAATCTTTCCATATCAGTGACATTCCTTTTTAGTTTTTAAAATGTACAGTCTCTCCACTAATTTGAAGAAATAAGAACTGTTTCTAGAGCAGCAAACCAGTATATCAGAATAATTTGATTTCACATGAATTACAGTAATACAAGCGCACACACTGTATTTAAGAATTGTGTTGTTTCAGCTCATTTTAAATAAGCTGAAAAACACATACAAAAGTTAATCTGAATTGTTATAATATTCTACAATATTACTGTTTTTACTGTATTTTTGATCAAATAAATGCAGACACGGTGAGCATGTCAGTTTATATAAACTTACAATTTTAAAATAGAGCATATTATTTAATGCCACATTTCAATACAACCTAAAATATTTAATGACAGACATTTATACATTTTATTTCAAATACCAAATCTTTACTAGTCTTGACAATAAGGTCTTGCTAATTCTTTTAGTTACTAAGAGTGCACAAAGTAACGTTTCATTACGCAAATAAATTGTATGTAAACGCCCTGCTAAAGACAAAATGTCAAAGTTCACCCGTGTTTTCTCAGCTCTCCTGGTTAATTAAGGTGACAATAGTGACTCATTGACAGAGAGAAGTGAATTTGCATTGAATGGAGCTAGAGCTGTGTCCTTCCCCACTGGTGCTTTAAATATCCCCCATCTGTTTACTTTCCCATCCATGACCCTAAGAAAGAAAAGACAGAATGCGAGAGAAAGAGAGGGAAGGAGTTCATCTTTGACTGAAATGATGCGTCTGTTATAAATGCCATTCACACTTTACGGCTCAGCATGCAGCTCATTCATGTGTTTTCTCTGAGTCTGTGTGTGTGTGTGTGAGATTGAGGTGGAGTTTGCTTGATCTGAGTTGCGCAAATGTCACTAAGGCTGAGTTGGCAGCTTACCTGAGTCATTCTGCTGAGGGTTCACATTCTTATCATGCACGCACACACACTCACACGCATACACGCACACACACGTGCACGTATGCACACACAAACACACACACACGCACAGAAATTACGCTAAAGCTGTAAAATTGCAGGTCTGTACATGTGTAATATTTGTTAAGGAATGGACCCTGCACACTCATATATCATTTAAGAGACAAAGAAAATTACTTTAACAACTAACAGGTCAAATTAGTGCTGACTAATAATGAAATGGCACTGTGCTGTCAAAAGTCAAGTTCTGGACAACGTAAAATCCAGCAACATTATTTGTTAAACGAATCTGCTAATAATAACTTGTGACCTCAACACAATATTAGCTTTATGAAACCTAATGTATGGCTATACAGTGATCAGGATATATGGGCACACCCCCTTTTGAAAATACATTTATTTATTTATTTCTCAGTGAGTATAGTCAATTTATTTTGGTGCAATTTAGTATTAAACAATTAGATCACAATCAACCACAGTGGATTTGCGACACTAACCCTAACTGAAAGGGGTAGTTCGCGCAAAAAATTAAATGTACTCACAATTTACACGCACTTAAGTGGTTCCAATACAAACCTTTGTGAGTTTCTTTCTTCTGTTTAACACTCAAGAAGATATTTTGAAGAAGTGAAGTTTATTTATAAACTAATTTCGAGAGGATCACGTGCTTATGATTGCTGCGGCTGGTCCCGCATTATCCAATTCATGATTCACCAATCAGACGATTCCTAAGCCACTATAAATACCCTAAGTTTCATATCACAGCCATCTTCGTTTTGAAGAATCCCCTCTTCCACCCCTACTCCTCCTTTCCTAGATGGGTGGCACGGTGGCCCAGTGGTTAGCACTGTTGCCTCACAGCAAGAACGTCACTGGTTCTAGTCCTTACCAAGCCAGCCGACGTTTCTGTGTGGAGTTTGCACGTTCTCCCCATGCTCACGTGGGTTTCCGCCGGGTTCCCCGGTTTCCTCCCACCGTCCTAAAACATGCAACTTAAGTTAGTTGACTAATCCAACTCGGCATCATAGACATGCTCCCAGTAAGTAGTCATCTCAAGAGCAATCACTATCTGTTCATTAGCTACTACAGCAGGGGAGTTCTCGAGATCTACCTGAGCTCAAACTTCCCTCTCGCCTTGCAAACGGGAGGGAGCCCAGGGCTCGAGGATCTATGAGCTCAGGGCTCTCTCCCGGGACAGCATGCCAAACAAGCTTTATAACCAATCATCAGCTAAGTGTGAACTCTTGAAAGCTGAAAACCTGTAACCACTGACTTCCATAGGAAAAACAAATATTATGGAGGTCAATGATTACAGGTTTCCAGCTTTCTTCAAAATATCTTCTTTTGTGTGTAAAAGGAAAAAGAAACTCTTAAAGCTTTGAAACAAGTACAGGGTAAATAAATGATGACAGAACTTTCAGTTACGGGAGAACTATCTCTTTAACCATGATAGGCCTATTTCTTGTAAAAGGTTTATTTGTAGAAAGGATAACCCTATACATAAATCAACCATAGTTGTAAAAAGTAACTATTAATTTGATTAATTAACATCGATTACAAATTGCAGGCTATAGCCAAAGTTTTTCTACAAATAGTCTGCAAAATAGTTTGTGCATGTCCATGGTTAATTAACATGGTTAATCATTCAGAACTGCTTCAATGAAGTTAATGGGCGGGTCTTTCCTTATTTTTTTTAATCTAATGTGATCTAGACCGACTTATTTATATTCTTTAAAACAACAATAATACGCGTATAAGGAACAAGCAGACAAATGTTTATGTTTGTTAGCATAAAATGTTAGCAAATTTTAAACGGTTTCATCACACAATTAGTAAATGTAGGCTATGTACTGGTTCTGAAGTAGCAGCTTTTGGTTATGCTAGGCCTACGTACGTATATAAATTAACAGAAAAGGGCAGCTTATCACCGCTGTAATCGTGTTTAAACGTAGAGTTAACGGGTAACGTACAATAACAAACATTTAGCTGTTGTTCAAACCAAAGGCTAACGTTATACCAATTAAGCCATCTAATTCAATAGTTTATAACAAAGTCACATAAAATGACAAACAAAATAAATAATTAACAATCAACTGAGTATGTCAGCAAGGACATTGTTTATTATAGTGTAATGTACCTTTACTGCAACTCGATTTAGTCGCCCGTCATCTGCATTTGCTCGGTCTGCCTCTGAAGCAGTCGTTTCCTTATTGATCCACTAGGTGGCGCACATTCACAGTTATAAGCACAGAAATGATTGTAGTCACCGGTTCCGCAGAACACACACATCACCACTCCATATAGGAATGATAGAGTTGGGAATTAAACGACATTGAACAGCGAATGAGTAACCCTCTTAGAGATACTTTTGTCTATGCTTAAAAAAAGAGAAACATTTCATATTCCTTGTAATTTCATTTATTTATTAACATTTTGGTAACATTTTACATTAGGTTTTCTTTTTTATTTTAGTTAAAATGAACTAACAATGTATATAAATATATTTAAAAAAATTATATGAAAAAAAAGTTTACATTAATCTATTTATTTTTAATTTTTTTAGGGGCCTCACAGTGGCGCAGTGGATAGCACATTCACCTCACAGCAAGAAGGTCGCTGGTTCGAGCCTCGGCTGGGTCAGTTGGCATTTCTGTGTGGAGTTTGCATGTTCTCCCCGTGTTGGCGTGGGTTTCCTCCGGGTGCTCCGGTTTCCCCCACAAGTCCAAAGACATGGAGTATAGGTGAATTGGGTAAGCTAAATTGTCCGTAGTGTATGAGTGTCAATGGGTGTGTATGGATGTTTCCCAGAGATGGGTTGCAGCTGGAAGGGCATCCGCTGCGTAAAACATATGCTGGATAAGTTGGCGGTTCATTCCGCTGTGGCGACCCCAGATTAATAAAGGGACTAAGCCGAAATTAATGAATGAATATCTATTTTTTAAATCCACAGTTATGCACTGGAAACAAACAAGGACAGTTTCATTTTCCCTAACGTTAACAAACTATAAATGAATTGCATATTTCTTAGATCATATCTAATGCAACATTAGGGCAACATAAAGGAATTAAGTCAAATTATTCATTCATTCTCTTTTCGGCTTAGTCCCTTTATTAATCTGGGGTCGCCACAGCGGAATGAACCTCCAACTTATCCAGCATATGTTTTACACAGCGGATGCCCTTCCAGCTGCAACCCATCACTGGGAGACATCCATACACACTCATACACTACGGACAATTTAGCTTACCCAATTCTTATAGCGCATGTCTTTGGACCTGTGGGTGAAACCGGAGCACCCGGAGGAAACCCACGCCAACACGGGGAGAACATGCAAACTCCACACAGAAATGCCAACTGACACAGCCGAGGTTCGAACCAGCGACCTTCTTGCTGTGAGGCGATTGTGCTACCCACTGTGCAACATAAGTTAAAACACAATTATATACATTTAAAAACAAGCCGTTTTTAATAAAAAGCTTCCATCTTTAAATTACTATTAAATTAATCAACTGTTCATCATATATAATAAAAAAACCTACACTAAAAAGAGTGCATCTTGATGCCCTATGATACATTAGAAGGTTTAATTTACATCATCTGATTTCGCTGGGATAAGAAAAAATAACCTTCCATTATTGTCCTCTACAAATTGGACTAAGCAGGGAAAAAAAAACAGAACAAAACAAAATGAAGGCCAACTCAAAGATATGTCAAAGTCAGAGACCCACACCACCACCATTCATCCATCCCTCCATCCATCCATCCATCCATCCATCCATCTCTCTCTCTCTCTCTCTCTCTCTCTCTCTCTCTGGTCACAGGGGACTGATTAAATGGTTGTGTGTGTGAAGAGCTGAGACAGGCCAACTGAATGCTTTAGTGAATGCGCTGTAATCATATTAGCCAGCACTTCACTAGATAAAGCAGAGGGAGCAAATCAGCACCAACACATAATGGACCTCAGAAAGCTCATCAAACACGAGGATGAAGGCAGGAAGCCATAGATAAGAGTTCGATTGATTCCCATCGTCCTCGTACATATACTGTACCTCTAAGGCAAACACACACACAAATACACACCATTCAAATATAGTTAAGCGTATCTTCACGTATTATTTTCAATTGAAAGAAACATACATACGTGAAATTAGTTGCTGCCTCATTTAATCAAATTAAGTAACATTTCAACATAAACTGATTTAAAACTTGAAGTTAAAGGGATTATTCCCCCTAAGAAGGAAAATTCTGCCATCATTTACTCTCCCTTCACTTGTTCTAAACCTATTTGAGTTTCTTTCTTCTGTTGAACACAAAGCAAGTTCTTAAAAGAAACATCCTGGTTGGTGGGACCCATTGACTTCAATAGTATTTCTTTCCTATATGAAAGTCAATGGGTGCCAGCAACCAGCATTCTTCAAAATATCTTCTTTTGTGTTCAACAGAAGAAAGAAACTCAAAGGTTTAAAACCAAAAGATTTTTTGGGTGAACTATCCCTTTAAATAGGGCGATGCGGTGGCGCAGTGGATAGCACAATCGCCGAACACCAAGAAGGTCGCTGGTTCGAGCCTCGGCTGGGTCAGTTGGCATTTCTGTGTGGAGTTTGCATGTTCTCCCCGTGTTGGTGTGGGTTTCCTCCGGGTGCTCCGGTTTCCCCCACAAGTCCAAAGACATGCGGTACAGGTGAATTGGGTAAGCTAAATTGGCCATAGTGTATGTGTGTGTGTGTGTGTGTGAATGAGTGAGTGTGTATGGATGTTTCCCAGAGATGGGTTGCGGCTGGAAGGGCATCCGCTGCGTAAAACATATGCTGGATAAGTTGACGGTTCATTCCGCTGTGGCGACCCCAGATTAATAAAGGGACTAAGCCGAAAAGAAAATGAATGAATGAATGAACCCCTTTAAATATCCATCTCATAATTAATTTTTAAATAAATGGATGATCAACTGGATATAATTAGTTAATGTAACAAACACACATGATGTCATGACTTAATCGCATTCTTTTTTTAACCACTGAGCCATTTTGTACAGTGAAAGTGCAATAAAATAAAAATATTGTAGTGTTGCATTGAGGAATCTGCATGCTGATTTTCATTTAAAATATTGTCACTAAGACAAAATTATATATGAAATTACACATATAATGCTGTTCAAAGGTTTAAATGTTGGTTAACTGACATCCTCAGGCATCAGTGACTGTTTGATCTTTTATAATAGCTGTTTATGAGTGCGCCTCAGTTGTTCTGAGCAGCAAATAACATCAAGTAACTACAAAGTGAACTTAAATGTGCAAGATTAAACCACAGATCTTGTGAACAGATTTGAATAGAGTGCACATTTTTCTTTAACATGCAATATTGAGACTCGTGAGATGCTTAAATTCAATCATTCATTAATTTTCCTTCAGCTCATTATGTCAAATATCATTCCACAGCGGAATGAACCGCCAACTTATCATATGTTTTACACAGCGGATGCCCTTGAAACATCCATACACACTCATTTACACAATTTACTGTATTCAATTCACCTAAGCACCTAAGCTTTGGACTGGGGGAAACTGAAATACCAACAAACACAGAAATACCCTGACCCAGCTGGGACTCGAACCAGCAACCTTCTTGCTGTGGGGCGACAGTGCTAACCCCTGAGCCACCGTGTCACCATGTTTAAATTTAAACAGAGAACTTATATTTTGTCTAATACTTTTCCCAAAGGTATTTTTTCATGATGATTTTTCATTTATTTATTTATTTTTGTAAACCCACATAAACTGCAAATGTTTAGATAATTAAATTATGATAAATGTTAAAACACAGACATTAAACCAATTAAGCAGTGTCATCTATTTAGACTAAACCTATGTTAATTGTTTGTACAATAAGGCTAAATTAAAAATAAAAATGCTAAATTTATGCAAGTTCCAGAGTAAACTGCAATTAACTGAAAATTGTGCCATCATTTACTTACACTTATGTCATTCCAAGCTTATAATACACTCGTTAAACCATCACTTTAGAACTAATAACAATTCATTATTTCATTGCATTATGTAGAGTACTGTAATGTGATGACAAAACAGAAGATCTTGTAATTTACCAACATTAACCCCATGAATGTAAAAGCAAAGCAAACATTATATGACTGCATTCAGTTATACTGCAGAGCTACTGTATTAAGAGAGAGAAGGAGATAGATAGAGAGAAGGTGATTTAATCTCTGTATTCATTTTTGAAGGCAAACTTATTTTAAAATCAGTCTCATCTTAATACAGCACTGGTTTGTCTTTTCTGCAGTTAAGAGGATATCCTATTATAATGCTACTTTGGCTCCCTTTCAGTATAAATTCTTTACAACTTAACAATAAGGGGCTGTTCACACAGAATGCATTTTTCCTCTCCAACACGCTACTTTTCTATTGTTTTTCATTGTAAATACGTGCTTGACGAACATGTGCGACTGTTACGCTCACGTCTCGCATCTTTTAATGCGCCACGGGCATGAGTGATGCGTTTTTTTCGATGCCATTACAAGTTGAAAAATCTTCAACTTTCACATGCTGTGCAGCTCATTACTGTCAGGTCCAAAAGCAACCGTTGCAAGCTTCTGTTTATAGTAGAAAGTTGGCATGACAACAGTTATATTAATGGCCGATTATGGTTACATCATGGCGGATGAGGTGTTCATTGTGGCTTTGTCCAGAATACCTTGAGTAATATGATGGACCTTCATAAAATGTGCTTATCATAAAATATTATTTTCCTATTTGTAATGGGTCCGTTATTGTCAATAGTACATCACATTCATAATATCGCATCACGTGGACCTCGCACTGTGCTTTTTTTTATTCATTCCTGAGCACCCCGTCAGGTGTTTTTAGTGTTTTAAGACACATTGCAATACAAAATGCATTGATTCATTTTCCAGCTGCAACCCATCACTGGGAAACATCCATACACACTCATTCACACACATACACTACGGACAATTTAGTCAGTTCACCTGTACCGCATGTCTTTGGAATTGTGGGGGAAACCGGAGCACCCGGAGGAAACCCACGCAAACACGGGGAGAACATGCAAACTCCACACAGAAACGCCAACTGACCCAGCCGGGGCTCGAGCCAGCGTCCTTCTTGCTGTGAGGCGATTGTGCTACCCACTGCGCCACCGTGCTGCCCCAAAATGCATTTATTTATATGAAATATAATTAATCAAACAAAAATATTTAGCAAAATACAATATAATAATGCTAAGCAAATCAGTTAAACCACTATAGAGACATACAAGCAGATTCCAGAATAAGTAACTGTGGTAAGGCTGCTTTCAGTGGGTTCATAAGCATTAAACAGCCACTGACAGGCTAAAACTGTCATCTGCAAAGTCACTTAAACACATAATATTATATTACATATAATATTTGTAAACAAACAACATATTTAAAGTCTGAACATCTATTCCTATCTAGAAAACTCTTGTACATTGTATGAATACACTGTATGAGTTTAGTCCTGATGCTTTTAGTGAATTATGAATGCTGCAGCCAGAGTGATATAACAGGTGAAGTGGATGTTGGAGTGCTTGCTTGTTTTTAAATGCAAAAAGGTTTTGGATGAGATGAGTATGAACTAGTACTTTACACAATTATTTAAAAAATAATGCACACCAGATCCTCAGTACACATTATCCCATTGGGTGTTTGTTGTTTTCTAATAATTCAGTGGCCTGTCATCAATTATTCCTTCCATATAAATTCATAGGTGAAAGTAAAATTAAACAAGCTCAATCTCTTAGCTATAAAAACAACACAAAGCCACAAATCTGTATAAAAATAGACACACAATTTTGAAGCTGATAGTTTATGAGTGAACCACATCCAAAGGCAGCTGAAGAGTGTCCAGAGGGAAACACGATCTGGACAGAGAGGAAAGGCACTACGTATGCAGTTTGTCAGAGATCTCTGTGGTCTTTATCAGACTGCTAGTGTGTTTGTGTGTGTGTGTGTGTGTGTGTGTGTGTGTGTGTGTTTTTGTGTGTGTGTGTGTGTGTGTGTGTGTGTGTGTTTGTGTGTTTCTCTCTCTCTCCTGATCTATTCTAGGGCACCACCTTAGTAAGCACAACTGAGTCTGTAGAGACACATCACACAAGCACTAAGTGTCTCTCAAACGCACACACAGAGAAACACACATACACATCCTACAGTTTGAATCACTGCTAAACTTGAACACCTGCCAGTTGGAAAAAGAAAATATTTGTTTTTTTTCATTTACACTTAAGCAACAAATCATTTTAAAGCAGAGGTTTCCATTATTTAAAGAAATCTGTCTGGCAACAAACATTTAGTTAGTTTGTGACAGAAAAGCATGAAGAGGCCATTGACATAGCCTCATATGTGTGACATAGCCTCCGTGCTACAATACTATTGATGTTTTCAGAAATCACTTAGTTTCAAAAGCAGCACAATCTTGTTTGCCGTCAGACAGGAGTATAAAATAAGTGGACTGGGCATTTCCTGGAAGAAGTCATCAAATAATCAATTTGTGTCTGTGTTTGATGGGGGTAATGAAAGCACCAGTGTCCACAATTCTTGGGCGACATTAAAGTGTATTAACAAAACTGTTCCTTCACAGATATGTTTACATAGGTCTGTATAGTCTGAAAATGTGTAGAAACTATATTTAAAGGTGCTATATTCACTGTACGATCAATATATTACTATGCCGGTTTGAATATAGTAATATAATGTATTGTGGCAAGGGAATAGGAGAGGCTTGTGGAGGATATCTCCCGCTCACTTTTAAAATCCCTCACAGTTTTTCATTGGTCAGTTTCGTTCACGACATGTTAAAGAGCAATATATATGCAAAATGCTAAATTCAAACAGACATCAAAGTCTAACAACGTCTGTAATATGTTTGACTGTTTTCTGCCATTTGTTACTCTTTATTTCTCCCATATAGGCAACTGAATCTGAAGTTCTAAAACAAATGCAGAAAAGTGCTTATACTTCTGCATTGCAGATTAAGGTCAATACAGTACATGACATTGAGGTTTTCATGGCAATCAGTTACTCACTTTTCAGTCAGGCCCTAGCTTGTATATGCTCTGCATGTTCATAAAGTACATTAGAAATTATTTCAAAGTGGAAAAAACTATTTGCTCCTTTACAAAAATAGTCAAGCAGCGTATGTTGGCATGTGGTTTTAATGACTTTTTTATTTGATTTCTCAGGAAAGGGCTGTATTATAGAACAGAATAAAGTATTTTTATGTAAGTGTAATAATGTTCGCGGCCACCTGGCCGCCGGGAAGAAGGAGGCGGAGAACCGACGAATTTTTATAAAATATTTATTAATTAAAGGGACGGCAGCTCCTCACGTAGACTGCCGTCTAAATCAAAACAAAAGGACTAAAGGTCTAAAACAAAACATAAATGTCCAGGCCTGGACCTCTCTCGCCTTCCTCTGCCTTCGTTCCTCCTCTTATAGTCCAGAGCTCCTTCCGTGGGATTTGAGGCCGGTGTGCACTGCACCTGTAAGCACTTTGGGCCTCGGCCTCATTCAGTTCCCACGGCTCTCGGCCCCGCCCCGTCACCACAGTAAGTATTCATTATGCAATGTACTGTACCTATATAAAAAAAATACAATTTGGAAAATGTATTCATCTATGCATCTTGCTGGCACACCTGTGATCAAAGTCTTTTGATGTATCAAGAGCCACGGTAATCAGGTAATGTCAGTATACCACCAAGAAGGACAAACCTGAGTAACAACAGGAGTAACTTTAGACGCAAGAGAAAGCTGCTTGAAAGGGATGCATAGGTGCTAAGCTGGATTGTATTCAAAAATAGAGAGGGGTCTGGATGCAGACCGGGTGCAGTTGAAAGCTGAGCTGCATGCAATGCTTTTAATGCGTACACCTAACCCCGCCCTCAACCCTACCCCTCATAGTGACGTCACTAGCTACATTGAGTGCATTGTGTCTGACATTGCATATCTGAGACTGTGTGTCTTAGCTTGCATATGCAAGTCTGCATCCAGATACTATTGGAGAAACATAAGGCCACAGCTGCACAACTCACTGCAGAATTTAAAAGTGGTCTAAATCCAGGCATTTATATATTTTTAATTTACTTTCCATTTCTATTTACTTCGATTTTGGCCCTGAGTTATCATGGGTCACCACAGCGGAATGAACCGCCAACTAATCTGGCATATGTTTTTCGCAGCGGACTTCTGTTGTTTTTATGGAGAACAAATGATAATCTATTATTTTATCCACAATCCTAACCCAACAAACTGTTTGCAATTTTATATTTTTATACAAATATCATTTGGTATTTTTTAAAGATATATATATTTTTTCCTATATAATTACACTGCAAGGTTCTTTAAAGTCAATGTAAATATATTAGAATGTGCTCTGCATCACTGTTTGATTATTTTAAATACCAAAGCTTAATGATATGATATGATATGATATATGATATGATATGATACTATATGAACACCACGCATTGATGATAATAAAATGGCTGTTCAGTGGTCACTTTCATCATATTATCACTGTCCGCGAGTGACAACAGCGACTTCACGAGATACTTCATGATTGTGTGGATAGCAAAAATCAGCGCGTTGATTCAGTGCGAGGGCGAGTGGACTGACAGAGGAACGAGGTTTATCTGATGAACTCGCTGCTGTCTCGATAATGAACGCTACAGTTGAATGAAGAAGGGCTCTCGGTCCCAGCGGCCCGTGAAATGAGCGCGTTTGCGGGCGCGAGGTGACGGCCGAGTGGCAGTGCGCGCAGTAAGCACATTTTCCTCGCGAGGCTAATTAAACCTCCACAGAATAAGTGGCGTCCTATTAGCGCTTCAGAAGCCCTTCCCGTTAATAAAGCAGCCCGGATCGATGCCCTTCATTACCTTGTGTGCGGTTCCTCTCTAAATAAATGCTTAAAATACAGGATAGCCCAAAGCTGTTGCTGGTGAAACGGGCTCTTGCAAAGATATCCAAGAGCGCAGAGCTATTCGTTCCGTTTACGTTCAATTTTAATAATTGATGACACAGCACGTGCTGATATGAGGTGTGAGCAGTCAGAAAATATGTTCCATAGTAAGTTTTTAATTGCACCTTTCCTTTTCACTAATAAAACATGAAATCACTGTTGGTAGGCTATAGAATAGTTCATATAGTCAGGTATTAAATACCAAATTAACCATTTACAAGATTAATCACATTACAAACTTTTAAAAAATATATATAGTATATAAAGGGGTTTGGCAAGTCAGGGGGAAAGGGTGACAGAGTGCATTTAGGGTCCTGGCAATTTCCCTATGATGGGCAGCATGAATGCACATAGATACACACATACACACATAAAGCAAAATGTAGTATAAGTATAGGGTACAAGTCAGAAAAACATGTACTTTTTTGTGTAGCTGTAATTATGCCTACTGTAGATTTATTAAGAGTTTGTTGTAATTATATTTAATAAGATTTAATTTAAAAAGTTTGATTTATTTTTATTTTTAAATTAAACTTAATTAAAATAAGAAATATTTAATTGGCATCTAGCTGAAATAAAATACATTTAATATTTGTATTTTTGTTTATTTAATTTCCCACGAGAAATGATTTTAGTTGTGTGTGTTCACTTTTTATTTAAAAAGTAAATAACACACACACACACAAAAAAAACAAAGAACACAAGTAAAAGTAATATTAGGGTTAATAATAATAATAATAATAATAATAATAATAATAATAATAATAATAATAATAATAATAATTGTAAAAGAATATACAGTATAAAGGTGAAAAAAGCTGATGTAGACATAGCCACACAAGGAGGGTTTGGACCTTTCTTTATAAACATGCGTATGACCCTCTCGTGGGTACTATCTTGCACTAAAGCCTTTCTAAGAAGGACTGTAAGCAAAAATGTATAGAGGAAATTAATAACACACAATGTCATCAGGGAATAACATTGTGTTAACACATGCAGGCACTGCGCGTATTTTCTTTTTAATGCCCTCCACATCAAAAGAATAATTTATTCATTGAGAATGAATTTACCAGAGTACAGGCAAGAACCTTATTTTCCTATCCTCCCCTGAGGCCGTCACGGCTGACTTGTGTCATATTTACTGTGTAATTGATTTTTAAATGCATTCTTCATCTCGTTTGCCTCCTGTTTCCCCACCCAGAGCAATTGATCTCCCTGCACTCGTCTGCCTCGCTCCTTTCTTCTTCATAAAGGAGAGGAGTTTGATAAAGAGCAGTTTTTGCTCTCCTTTTCATTATCACTCGTTCTCTATACCTCATTTGCCACCGTCGAGAGGACACTCTTAGGGGTCCGAGCTGGAACCAGAGAAGGAGAGGTCAGTAGGAAAGCAGGCAGGAGCTTCTCATTCCCTGGAGGAATGGCAGCGGATCAGAAAATGCCGGCATGTACAGGACTTCCAGTAGGAGGTGGAGGCTGTGCAGAGAGAGAGGCATTGCTAATCAATCCATGGATGCATTGTAAAATCAATGCACTGTATAATTAGGGCAATCCAAGGGTAAAAAAAAATTGCTGCTCTGCAGTTTAGTCTCTCTGCAGTCGCAGGCCTCTCTCTCAAGGTGGACGGCACACATTACTCAGAGCGTGCAATGCTGTATCTCTCTTTATTTCAGGTATTTATTCACCTTTTTTCCTATGGCCCATAATGCTCTGCGTGAATTATGGGAGTAAGTTCTGGTAAACTGTAAACCATCAGTGAAGTGTTTTAAAAACCTGGTACAATGAAGTGGTATTATTCTCCACACAGTTCATTCATTGAATGTTATTAGGTGACTTAAAAGAATTAACAAATTATTTACAGCAGGGCATAAAAAACGAAAAAACTCTAAGCAAGTCTTTCCTCAGCAATATTATGACGGAGGGTGGCGCAGTGGGTAGCACGATCGCCTCACAGCAAGAAGGTCGCTGGTTTGAGCCTCGGTTGGGTCAGTTGGCATTTCTGTGTGGAGTTTGCATGTTCTCCCCGTGTTGGCGTGGGTTTCCTCCGGGTGCTCCGGTTTCCCCCACAAGTCCAAAGACATGTGGTACAGGTGAATTGGGTACCACATGTACCCAATTCTACTACTCTGTTTACTGCTTTGTCCCAATCATTTCTTCATTAATTTTCCTTTGTCTTAGTCCCTTATTTATCAGGGGTCGCCACAGTAGAATGAACTGCCAACTATTACCGGCATTTGTTTTATGCAGCAGATTCCTTTCCAGCCGCAACCCAGTACTGCTAAACACCCATACACACTCATTCACACACACTCTTACACTCAGATCATCCAATTCACTTATAGCGCATGTCTTTGAACTGTGTGGGAAATCGGAGCACCCGGAGGAAACCCACGCGAACATGTGGAGAACATTGAAACTCCACACAGAAATGCCAACTGGCCCAGCTAGGACTCGAACCCGTGTCTCAATCATATTTATGTTACAGTGCCGATTTTAAAGAAACATTTTATTTATTTGTCTTCATATTTGCTATTGCTATTAACTATATGTGTAATGTGTATGAGATTTACCTTTATCTTATTCATTCATTTTTCTTTTCAGCTTAGTCCTATTATTAATCTGGGGTCGCCACAGCGGAATGAACCGCCAACTTATCCAGCATAAGTTTTACGCAGCGGATGCCATTCCAGCTGCAACCCATCACTGAGAAACACCCATGCACTATCATTCTCACACACACACACACACACACACACACACACTACAGACAATTTAGCTTATCCAATTCACCTATACTGCATGTCTTTGGACTTGTGGGGGAAATCAGAGCACCCGGAGGAAACCAACGCCAACACGGGGAGAACATGCAAACTTCACTCAGAAATGCCAACTGACCCAGCCGAGGCTCGAACCAGCGACCTTCTTGCTGTGAGGCAACAGAGCTACCCACTGCGCCACCGCGCCGCCTACCTTTATCTTATATTACAAAAAAAAAAATAATAAAAAAAAAACACTGCTCATGCATAAACAAATCACAGATTTCCATGGTGATCTGTACTATTGAAGGCATGGTAATACAGACACTCTGTGGAATTCAAAGACACAAAGATACCCACTACATATTGAAAGCTTCGGTATGCCATTACCCGATTACATAAATTTATGGTATACAGCACAAAACATTTAAATAACAAAAAATTTAAATTACATAATTTCTAAGAAAATCCAGACAAACCACAAATATGACCCGATAATGGAATCGGTGGTTGTGTTTCAACACTCCTCAAACGAAAAATAGCTTTGTCTGAAGTATAACAGGGTGTAGCTTCTTCTAGAGTTGAGCTATAAAGGATAAAGGATATAAACACTTAATAAACGACACAAGCTAAACACTTAATTGCATTAACAAAATCCATGAAAACAAATCAAGCCACATAAATACCAAAAACTGCAGCCATGGCATAATTTTAAGACACTTTGTTTGCCGCAGCTGCAATACCAATGTTAATTGTGTTTTTTTTCTTTTCCTATTTTGTAGCAGTTTACACTAAAATGTTTCTGTGTCTTTCTTTTTCTTTGTTCCTTTTACTTTTTTTCCAGGTGACGTTGGGTCAGGTAGGACGCAAGGTACCTGCCGTTTGCATAAATGCTACTCTCATTCAGTCTAGCGTTAAGAAATGTGCTGACTCTGATGACGAGTGATCGTCTGTGTGAGCAGAGTGCACAGAGTTATGCAAATACATAGGTTGACACTGACAGGCAGCTAGAACTCCTATCACTGATTTTATAGCAGAATTCACACAGAAAATTCGTACACATTATCATAGTCAAGGGTGGGTTACGATTTGATAAGGCTCCTGGGCAACTTATAATTAGCTTTGACAACAGGAGACAATGCTGCACCTCATCGCCCCTTCCTCCTGCACCCTTGGCATCGCACAAAAATAAATAGATAAATAAAAATAACCAATTAAGAAAACGCTACACACATTTAGGAAAATAATTAGCAACTAAATAAACATCTGCAGGGTCTCGCTTGTCATAGGTAAGGCATTTAAAAGGTGGACATTTTTATAAAAATACACTTTTTTTAAAAAAAGTGCATTTTTGTGGTTTCACAAAAATATAGACTAAAGCATGTATTTCCAATGAGCTTGTGCTGCATATTATTAATGTAATTAATAATAGCTAAACAAAACTTCTAAATGAGGCTATCCTCAGACTTAGTGTGTTTTTGAAGCTGCCAGTGTCTGTTTTACATTGTAATTCTATGGACTAAACACCCACCACTGGAATCTGACTGCTTTGAAAAATAAAAAAATTGACAAAAAATGCTCTTTGTCAAGTGTTTTTTAATGACTTCCCCATTTTTATGGCTTCTGAAATCAACTGCCCTACCTTTAAACTCTGTGTGAACCAGAAGTTGCAGAGACTTTTATTTCAGTATGTTGATGTACTTCAAACTGAAACGGAATATTGAGTAGGGGGCGGGGCTTTATTTTTGCATATCATTCCCTCATAGCAAACTAAAGGTAAGAGGGGTTAACAATATTGTGGCTGAAGCCGTCAAACTGACATCAATAGAGAAGGATGGACACTCCAAATGCACAACCAAATGGTCAGATTTTGATTGAAGATTACCAAGATTTTATTTTCAGTGAATTAATTTGCATGGATTATTTGTTTTCACAAAACCCAGAAAACTATTATGAACATTATGTGTTCAAGTCAAGTCAAACGTTTGAGAAAAGAATTTGCTAGTAACTAAGAGTTTCTTAGTCTAATATTGAGAAAAGCTGGTGGACACAATAAATCCTCATATAACCAAAAGAACTGTGCTGAAGTTTCTCCTTTCTTTCAGTGCCTCTGACTCTGCGATTTATGTTCAACATTGACTGCACAATACAAAGGTGAATTGAGATCTCCGTGAGCGGATCTTAAGCTGCCAGCGGCGCCACCTTTATCATTCCAAACACACCTTACCGCCGTCCTTCAGTCAAACCAGCTCAATGGCAGCCAAAAAATTGTCACTTGGCACTGGTGGCCATAGGGACTGATGCCTTTCTCATTGAATTCCTATGAAGTTCTCTAGATGTCTATTAGCAAAAACTTCAGCTCATATTAAAAACAGGGCGAGTTGATAGTTAATCTAGCGCCTCTGATCTTTTCTCCAAACTGCCATCCATCCCTTTCCTCAATCTCTAAAGCTTTCTTTCTTCCTCTTTTACCTTTGTCTGCTGTGGTCTAATTTCTATTTTCAGGTCTCCTCTGCTTCTCTGTAAGTAGGCCTGCTGTAGAGAGATTCATGTCTGCTCTACTGAGGTCTCAGGTCTATAATATTCAGTTTAACCTCGTACAGGACAGTGCAGATTCACATTTCTACTATAGGTCAAAGCTAAATTGGCATGACTGTTAAACAAATTTCTTCTTGATGTTACAACAGAAGTCATACTTCAACAGGAATGTATGCACTTTTTCTTATACATTTGTGGATAAGGATTGTGGGTCAAAGACAAAAGGGGTTTTCAAGTACCAAAACAATGGAAGTGTCATATAGCTTCGCATTCATCTTGTCCAGCACAAGTATTTGATGGCATATTAAATGACTTAAGGTTCCCAATGCAGCCCTGAAATACTAATTAATTATTATTTTCAATCTTTATACTCTACTATTCTTCAAACCACAAGGGTTTGCTCATTTGTCAGCACCACATTTAAATAAATTAAAATATAGAAACAATTTGCATGATTACTTATTCTTTTATACAATTTTATAAATAGTTTAAAATTAGTATGCTATTGTTTACACAAAGGGCCTCACAGTGGCGCAGTGGGTAGCACGTTCGCCTCACAGCAAGAAGGTCGCTGATTGCTGGTTCGAGCCTCGGCTGGGTCAGTTGGCGTTTCTGTGTGGAGTTTGCATGTTCTCCCTGTGTTGGCGTGGGTTTCCTCCGGGTGCTCCGGTTTCCCCCACAAGTCCAAAGACATGCGGTATAGGTGAATTGGGTAGACTAAATTGTCCGTAGTGTATGAGTGTGAATGGGTGTGTATGGATGTTTCCCAGAGATGGGTTGCAGCTGGAAGGGCATCCGCTGCGTAAAACATATGCTGGATAAGTTGGCGGTTCATTCCGCTGTGGCGACCCCAGATTAATAAAGGGACTAAGCCGAAATGAAAATGAATGAATGAATATTTATATTAAAATAATTCACAAAATTCGTCACACAAAAATGTGAG
>CAIGQW010000317.1:5321874-5351504 GCA_903798125.1 Danio choprae | reverse complement strand
ATAGTCAGATGCATCTCAATTCTTTCTCAGAATGTGTCTGTATTTTGCAGTCATAAGCTGCACACAACCTCACCAGATTTCCTTCTGAATGTGTTTCCCAATGACGCAAGATCTAAAACATGTAATGCCAAGTCATGACCAGCAGAGGGAGACTGGCATCAACTTCAAACCACCTTTTAAACAGCGCAGATTGAGTCGATTGCAATTATCTAGTTATGATGTAGTCTTACAGGTAATACTGGCTTTCCACACAATTGAAAACACACAAGAACAGAAGATTTTGCGCTTGAAATGGTCACCTGAATGAATGTGGACGTCAAAGTTGCTTCAACTAAAAAAGGCAGGAGGTGCAGTAAAGTGGGTATATAAAAGATGTAATACCAATGCGTAAATGACATGAGAATGGAGTAAAGGCCTCCTCTCTCTCTCTCCCTCTTTCTTAATTACTGCATTGATTGCTGAAGCTCAAGGCTGAAGACTGTCGGAGAGAGAGAGAGGGAGAGAGAGACAGAGAGACAGAGAGAGAGAGAGAGAGAAAGGTGGATATGAGGTTGGTTTGCAAATGTATGTCAGTATGTCTTCTCCTATGCTTCTGTCTGTTCATTGTGTGCCTTTTTTCCCCTCGTATGATCGCTAGAAGTTAATCTCCTGCCATTTTACAGTATAAATAAACTCCTTCTGCACCGTTAAACAATTACAATCAATACGTATCAACAAGGAAGCTAATTAGTTTTAAGTGACAAGCAATTAAATATTAGTGCCCTCTATAAACAGATTAACTGTCCTAATTCAATAACACTAAATATCAAAGGCGAAACACGTTCAGACACTGTTTCTCTTGCACGAATCGGGAAGTTGCAACGCAAGTACACTTAAAAAACACACTTCTCTCTACCTATTTTTTTTTTCTTTTTTTAAACACTAACATAAGTATATACATTGAACTGCAAGTTTGATAAATTCAGTCTCTCAAATAAAATAAAAATAAGGTAATTAAGATAATAAGATAAATTATTACCACAAATTCTGCAAAACAGTTTATAATTTTTAATTTTGTTTTCAGAGAGGGTGAAAGCGCATCAAGGTTTTTATTGTGAATATATGTAAATATTACAAATGCACATTTTGTATTTCAGATTTACATCCTTCATCCTTACATCCCCAGCTACGACTAAGGACACTGTTCATATTTCTGCTGCGCCACAAAGTACCATCTGAATAGTTTCATTTCAAATAGCATGCGAATAGTGTGTGATACTTCCAACTGTCATGTGCGTGCCATGTTGCGTCGCTGAGCGGCGCATCCGGAGTGCGACCTCCTTTAGGCCTACTGTGTCCATGATTTAACATGTATTTTAATCCGTTTACTCTCAAAATATTTATTTTTGAGTACTTTCACACCCCTGCTTATACAGTACCTTAACATCTATGTTGATCCTGGAACAACATTTCAATCAGCCAATCAGAATTAAGGGACAGGTTTACAGTTTATGTTAAGTTTAGGCTTACGGTTAGGTTTATGCACTTCTACATGATTGTTATCCAACTATTATCCCCCTCTGATTTTGGGAATAATTTACAGTTATGGTTGGGTTTAGGGGTAGGGAATCGGTATGGATTACATTTTCGAACAAAAATTATGTTCCAGCATCAATATATATGATAATCCATGATCGCATTGTACTTCGCAAAATCATGACGTGCTGATTCATGTTAATCCATTTTGGATAAAACATTTCACTTGAAGTAACTTGCAAAAAGTGACAATTTTGTAAAAATATCGCCACATATTTTTCCAATGAGTAGATTGTAAAAAAAGATGTGTTAAAACCTTGACTTTCTAATAAATGCAGCTTATTCTCTGACGTAAGGGTATTTGAATGAGCCTTGTGTTAGGTCATTAATTAGATGGCCCCTTTGGGTAGAAGATCAGGTTTGACGGTTTGACCTCTGACCTGTTCAATAGCCACCTGAATGATTATACATCAAGCTCCCTATCGCTATTCCCAGAGGGTTCCTAAAAGCACAATCAATTTTGGAACGTCCTAAATGCACAAACACAAAGTGCAGTTTACTTAATTACACAACATTTATATAAACACAAAACTGAAACTGAAAACTGAGACGTGAAATCTTTAGGATTTAGTAAAACTACAAAAAGCCTGTCAGGAACGTAGCTAAAATATCACTGCATGCCGAACTAAAACAAACACTTGACATTTGACTGCAAGACAAAGTGGCGTACAGCTCTGAGAACTGAAAGTCAATAACTCATGCTTCAATGGGTTCATCTTACAGGCTGTTTTAGCATTCAATTGGGTTGCCCCTGACATTTGGGTTGCCCTACAGTCCCTCCCTGTGCTGGCCCTATATTCTCTCATGAAGAGAATGCCTGACATGCTCCATCAAACAGGCATAAATTTAGCACGACCCCTAAATAAGCCCCCCGTTATGGGCCCTACACTGCCGCACGCATGATGCCATTGTTATTATAGAGACCACAGGATGTTACAGGGCCAGGTCAAACTTTATGATATTCAAGGTAAATTTATAAGCAATTTAGGGAAAGTTTCTTGCTTGATTCATATTCCAGAATCACTGTGAGTTTGTTTCTGACCAGCAACAGCTCAACCAATAGAGTGAATTTGGGGCGGAGCTTCTTTTTCCACAGCCTCTCTAACCATTGAATGGATATAGTATTTTTTCTTGCCATTTTAATTAAAGTAACCTATTAACACAATGGTGTATTATGATAACGAAATGGCACATGCTCTCTAAATCAATACGTTTACATGATAGATGGAATCCTTAATGAAAGAAGTAATGAAAAAAATAAAAATATGTCTTTAAATAAAAAAAACATATGTATTTAAAAATTAACAGGTATTTACATAAAATAAAAAACGTTTCTGTTCTGCAATTCCAATTGGTTACGCTACGTTTTTTTAAAAGACATTTCTTAGTGCACATAAAATTGTGAAAAAACTGCGAAACTTACAGAAAACTGCAATCTTTTTTTCAGTTCTTTTATAACTTCATTTGAAATGCAATTTATTTCTCTGTTGGCAAAGCTGAAGATTCAGCATACTTTCTCCAGATTTCAGTGTCACGTGATCCTTCAGAAATCTTATTTTAACATGCTGATTTACAGCTCAAAAACACATATTATTAGCATCAATATTTAATACATCAGTGTTTTTCATCACTTAAATTGTTTGTAATTGAAAACTGTCAACGTTTTTAAAGATGAACAATATAGAACTTTCAAAGAAACAGCATTCATTTAAAATACAATTTTTTTGTAAGAGGATGCATGTCTTTTCTACAAACTCAATTTAATTCTTCATTGCCAGCAATTCTGATGATTTTTACAGACATTTGACAAAAGAGAATAGTTTCTGTTAAGAATATGAGCATATTATATTTTCAAAATAAAAAACCATGCTTTGCCTTTAAATAAAACAGCTTTTAATTCTATTTACATGTGTTCATAGGTTTAAAACAAGTAAAAAAAAAAAAAAAAACAAGTCTGTGCTTTTGTGTGTAAAACACATATGCATATACATTCATCCAGATTCATTGGGGTAGATTATTCTAAATTCAAAATGAGATTGACAAGTTATAGGTGTCAGTGTTCGTCCGTGCCTTCCTTTGTTTTCGTCATGTGATTTCTTTGTACTGTCTTTCCCGCCACCATCAGTGTTCATCTGTTTCACCTGTGTTCATCCCTTGTGTCTCCATTAGTTTAATCATCCCTTTATCCATTTATACCCTTTCGTCTGTGTCCTTCATTGTCCGGTATTTTGATTCGTTTGGTTCGTTTGTCTTATCGTCCTTGTCCCGTCTACCTGTATCCAGTATTGTACCCAGTAAGTGTTGTTTAATAAATCCGTTTATCATTTTCATTCCGTGTTCGTCTCCATCATGTCTACCTTCACCAGCAGGACGTTACATAATACCGGACCCAAAAATAGTGGCGTGTTTTCCCCCGATTTTCTTTTTATAGTCTTTTTGCCCCTCAGTGTTTTATTTTTTCCCCTTCGTGTTTCCCTGGACCCTACCCACCTTCCTGTTCGTCTTCACCGCTTGCTGGAGCAGGGGGAGAGCAGCCCTGAGGACCATATCCGAGCGACTGCCAACAGCTTTCCGGGCGACGTGCTCTGCACGCCCATCATCTCTAGCAGAGCACGATCGTCCGAAGATGGTCCTCGGGGCAACATCGCCGCAAGTATGGAGTGGACACTGGCGAGTAAAAGATGCCAACTCACCGCCTTCCTGGAGGAAGATCTCGTCAGTGCCACTCCCGACCCAGTGACCAGCCAAGCAACACCATCCACCTGCAGGGAGCGCTTGCCAGAGCCCACCGCAGACGGAGAGCCACCCCCAGCGTATGAGCCATCGCCCCCTAGAGTGACAGAGTGGAACTGCGCTGAGATGGAGGAGCTTAAAACCCCGTCTGAACAGGTGAGTGAGCCGGCAACACCGCCGAAAGAGGGAGTCCTGGCGAATACCCGCGAGACCAGCGAGAGTCCCGCCCACCCCCCCTCTGCAGATGGACTTCGGCTGGACACATGGAGGCTACTCATTGATTTCTGGGGCTATAGTTTTAACCTTCCGCTGTTTCCAGACAGCAATAACCTTCCGCTGTTTCTAGACAGCAATCAACTGTTTCCATACAGTTTTTTAATCTTCCTTCCAGAAAAAAGCCACAGCTCCAGGGTCATGAGTAGCTTCCCACGGTCCCCCAGAACTGCAGCCAGTCATCCAGCTCCAGCACTGCTGCAGTTAGCCAGCCCCCCAGCTCGCCCTCTAGCTCCGGAAATGGAGCTCGCTTGTGGGTGCTACCTGCCTGTGTCACCCTCTGGAGGGTGTCGCCCAGCGTCAGCTCCTGCAACCTCCGAGCTGCGGACTCCACCTCGGCCCTTCGACCCTAGGGCTTCGCGTTGGCTCACTCCTCCCTCGTCTTCGTCGTGGGCCGTCCGCCCACCAGCTCCGCCAGGCTCCCTCGTCCCTCCGGCTCCACCTTGGTCAGTCGTCGCCCTTCCTTCACCTCTGGACTCTACTCTTCCGGCTGCACCTCGTCGCACCGTTCAACCGGCTACGTTGAGCTCCTCCAAAAGGGGGGAGTACTGTCAGTGTTTGTCCGTGTCTTCCTTTGTTTTCGTCATGTGATTTCTTTCCCGCCACCATCAGTGTCCATCTGTTTCACCTGTGTTCATCCTCTGTGTCTCATTAATTTAATCATCCATTTATACCCTTTCGTCTGTGTCCTTCGTTGTCCGGTATTTTGATTCGTTTGGTTCGTTTGTCTTATCGTCCTTGTCCCGTCTACCTGTATCCAGTAAGTGTCTACCTTCACCAGCAGGACGTTACAATAGGTTTATATATCCTCCACACAACTACAACTTTCTAAGTATCTAAAAGGATCCCTGTCACTGAATTCTCCGGTCAACGCCTGCCTGTTTACCTGATTTTATTTTTATTTTCACATGCAATCTGATCTATTCTGTTCATCTTTGTTTTTCACACCAAGGAGACCCAGAACTTCCCATAACTCATTCAAGACATGCACTCAATTCCCTAAACATAATATTACTAAAACATGGATTGGTGTAAAAACTCGTCAATGGCGGGAAAGCATTGTCTCGTAATTGACAAGTTTGACAAAACTGATCCTACTATGTCAAGTTTTACTGAACCATAGTGTAACCTGATTATTTCTGACATCACAATATGTTAGAGCTGCAGGCAGAAATGTTTATTCAACAGAGCGGCACAATGAGTGTGAAAGTGTGAGGGTACATGGGGACAAACAGAGAGCAGAGAGGAACAAAACACCATCTACAGGGACCGAGTGGCCTGAAAAACTCAACCAGAACTCCCAGGTAAAACTGCAGACTTGCACGCAAACTACAGAGGAAGAAAAAAGAGAAAAGAAGAAGCCAATGCACAGAGGGGCAGAACAGTGTCTTCCTTCCCTCCATTCATGAGTTAAATTACAATATAGAAACAGCTGAAATGTTAAAGTTCTATTTGTAGGAACAGACATACTGTAGGCAAACCTGTGAACATTTATTTCAAATCATGTCAATGAATAACTTCCTATTTAGCTTGTAAACGCGTGGGTGCAGCATCAGCTCTGTTGTGTTGCCAGAACTGTTTTAAATACGGTTATGTGACAGTGTTAATAAAGTCATGCAGTTAATAAAGTGGGAAGAGTTGAGAGTATCCTATTTGCAAAATTAAAGAACTTATTTTGCTGCATTTGCTGCATATTGCTTGTTTTTCATAGCAATATCTGGGGAAAAAAGAGCCTGAGTAGTTTATTGCTGAGAATAGCACATTTCGTTAAACAAGTACTATCATGATATTATCTGTATGAAGTTGTGTCAAACACTATCAAACCTGTATCACTATAACCTTTGTACAACATTCAGTATCTATGTAGATATACCCAAACATATCATAATAAGAGTTCAGTACATGGAAATTACATACTCAGAGCCTCAAACACTATTGGTTCCTTGTTCTCATGTAAATCATGTGAGTGTAAAACATCAGCCAATTGGGATAAAACACTGTTAACTGTGACACCGGATAACTAATATGTAGGCTGTGTTTAAATGGCCACAATGTTTCCTAGTGAGATTACAACAATGATAATTTTTCCCCTTATTTAGTTAATATGAGCATGTATTGTGCTGTGTATGTGGAACTCTTATTTTAAAAATGAGAGTAAGGAGATCTGGGAAGAATGCAGCCATGATCATGGAGTGTGCACAGTTTGTCAAAACGCAAAAGGCAAGATATATGGATTATAAATAATGCAATGACATCTCGAAAGGCCATAAGGTCTGTTTAACATGTATTTTTTGTTAGTTTAACATGTATATTGTGAACTTTGTTGAGATTTATGTGTTCAATGCATGTTTATGTATCACATCATATCTCTCAGCTCTTTCTGCAATTTCTCTGTAGTGAAAGGATGGCAATACAATTTATAAAGCTCATCTGTTGATACTAATTCCTGCCTGTGTTTTTATACATGTTAAACACACAAATTAGCACTTTAAATACATCTCTGCCACTTTTCTCTTGAGTATAATCATAATTTAGCTTATATTTCATCCATAACATAACTCAGGAATAAACTATAGGTTTTTCTGGGAACATAAAGATAGCTGACCTAATCTTTCTATAGTAGCTAAAATAAACCTCTCTACCACTTCAGTTGAAAATATTGTCGTTTAACAAAGAATCTACACAATTTTGTAAAATATTTTTTTCTTAAGTATAATTATTAGTGTATTTTAAAGTACATCACACATTGTGTGTCAGCTACTGACACAAGCTGTGGAACGTCAAAGCAGAGCTCATAAATATTTAATGATAATCTTGATGTGTCACCATGAAAATGTTAAAGCAATGTGTTCTAAATAACGGTCACTTTAGAAAAAACTCACAGGGAGGTCAACAAAGAGTATTTAAAACTTACGTGTGAAAGGGTTAACATATTGTATCAATGTATTTAATGGCACCATTAACATATTGCTACATGAAACAAACTATATATAGTGACCACCATCACACCAGTACAACCACCAGGCACAGTTGATAACAATTCAGTCATCTGCAATACACAATCCCTTCCTTTTAAAAATGGAAATATTCTTTTCTAATCAGGCTTTCATAATCAAATCTAACAGACTTTGTCTCTTTTCTAACATATATGTGTAGCCATATACAGTCTGCTTACTGACACACACCCACACATCTTTTAAATTGAAACATAATGCCATAAATAAAGCTAAACTGCAAGCTAATGAGAACGCAGGAGATAATGAGAGGAAATGAAAGTGTCGTCCCATGCGCTGCTGTCCTGCTCATTTGTATTTGACTGTCCTCTGAGATGGCACTATCCTGATGGGATGCAGTGATAGATCCATTCTGCATTGACTACAGTTTACACCAAACAGCTGTGTTGCAGGCAGATATTGTCCTACTGTAATTTCCTGGATTTAACATTGAGAGAACTCAATACACCCAAGAAACAGACTTGAATTTTCAGCATTAGCATGCAATGCTTAGTAAAAAAACTAACATTCGTTTCATCATCTACAGAAAATGTGACCGTCGCACCAATTACACTGCAAACAAGGAACACAACCAAACTAGAAACCTAACTTTATAATTAACCAGTGAAGTGGTGCAGGGTTCATTACTGCAGGAAAGATTTTGTTGCAGTGCGCAGTTTGTTTTTCTTAGCATGGCTAAAACTCTTAGAGAATGCGATTGATACTATAATTGAGATTTCAAGAGATGGCAAGATTAATCTAAATTAATCAATCAACACATTGTTAAAGATGATCAACTTAAAATAAATCAAACAAATTAAAATGACAATATATGAATCTATTATAATTAACATTCAATACAATATGACATTATTCCACAAAAAGTATTATTGAAATGAAACAAAAATGAGCAAAAAATAGATTTCAAATCAATACATTAAATTAAAAAACTCCTTTGATAGTAGCATATGAGATATGATTCATTCCAATTAACTTTCTTTTGACAAATTAATCACTGTTAATCTCAATGTATTAATCTCAATCTCAACTAATTCAAAATTGTTTTATAATCAATCAATCAATCAATCAATCAATCAATCAATCAACCAATCAATCTTATTATTATTATTATGTGATTTCATACAACCCCATGTCTTTATGCTAATTCAACTAAGATACCAACATGCAATCATCATTAATAATCAATAAAAAAAAATTCAATAGAAAAATTTGTAAAATTACAATTGGTTAAGTAACTAAATATAATAATTAGATTACAACTTTGATTTTAACACATTATTAGGCATTAACTAAGAAATTTACATCACCTAAGATTACTAAAAGATTTTGTATTTTTATTTTATTAAGTTAGTTAGATTATCTATTGTTTAAAGGCTTATTACACAATTGTTTGGAGCCTTATTACACAGTGTTAGCGTACAATATAAATAGTAAATAGTCACAGACTTTTCAATCAACATTCCAGCACGTAGTAGGCCTAACATGTGAAAATGTTCATGTTTGAACTATTAAGCTAAACAATTATGCCTCCAATCATTTGGTGCTGTGATGAACACTTAAAAAATTCTTTAAAAGCTATCTCAAAGTTTAATTAATAAATAAATATTTACAGTATTTTAAAGTGCCAACTATATCAATATTGAGCATGTTCATTATCACGATATATTGAATTATTAAATATCAGCATGTCTAAAAAACTAGCTTAAATTAAATGAAATGAAATTAAAGACTGAGGCTCACGCTCTGGAGTTGCTCTATTGTTTTTAAGGAGAGAAGTATTCCGCTTGTTCCAGTGAGTGTGGATCTGGTTTCTATACTGCTGCTGTCCTGAATAGTGGTGCTGCAACAGGTCAGTGCTGTGCTGTGCTGTATGTAGATCACAGAGGCCTCAGTGGAGCCACAGGCTGGATTTAGACACTTCTCCAGCCGGAGGCTTCCCTGCTCAGCAGTGCTGCCAGCCATCAGGTGAGCTGGGCTCCATGTCCTGCAACACTCCTCAAGGGCCTAGTTTGACCATGTTAAGAGTGACCTTGAAATGCGACATGGAACAATAAACTATAAAATGGCATCCAGACTTGTGGAGTGAAGGAGGGGAAACTGGGTGACACCTGTCATTCTGTGTTTGTTTTATAGACGTCAGTGGGCAGTTGGGTCGCTGGGTTTCTCCTGTTTTTTTTTCTACGCCCCCCTCATTCTCCCTCTTTGGTTGGAGTTTGGCAGACTCAGCAGAACAAGAGCAACGCTTCAGTCGCTGACCTTCAGGGCCGAGAGAAAGAGAGAGAGAGAGAGATACAGACAGAGAGACACTGGCAGCTGCAAGGAAATGCTTTACACGAATGCGAGGCCAAGGGCCACAGAGGTTTAACAACAGATTATATGATCTAATGCCGCCCTCACCTCTTCTGCTTTCTTCTCTCTCTCTACCACTGATTCTCTTTAACCTCTGCCTGTGTGTCTAAGATCCCATGAAAGAAAATCTACTTGTATAAATAAACTACAGACATGCCATGCACACACAGGCACACACACACCCACACACACACACACACACACACATAAATACATACATTTGATTGAAACATGTATTTGAATGAAGGATTAGGGCAGGGGTCACCAATCTTGGTCCTGGAGGGCCGGTGTCCCTGCAGGGTTTTGCTCCAACTTGCCTCAACACACCTGCCTGGGTGTTTCAAGTATACCTAAGACCTTGATTAGCTTGTTCAGGTGTGTTTGATTAGGGTTGAAACTAAAATCTGCAGGACACCGGCCCTCCAGGAACAAGTTTGGTGACCCCTGGATTAGATCTGATATTTCTGTCTAACATTTTTATTTTATTATATATTTATTTCTACCTAGAACTACTATGACCGCATACATTTAAGGGTCTCCTATTTTTTCTTGTGACTTTAAATATGCGTGCCTCTGTTACCTAGGAACTTTAGACTAACAAAAACACAACTTTCTTTTGGTAAAAACATAACTTTACTTCAAATATGTCTTTTAAAACAGCAAATTCAGTGCTGCAAAAATGCTTTCTCTGCTTGGGAAAGTGAAAATAAAAGTGAGGCGTGGAAATTCGCGTGTGGTCTAATGCAGCCTAACTATACATTTATAGACTGTATTACCAAAAAGATCATATTTTTAGGGTGATGACTTAATTAAATATGATGACAGACATTCAAAGCTTAATTTTAATATCTCAATAGAAGCTTTGAATGTAAATATGACTTCTTATATGAGAACGGTCAGAATGAAAACTAAGGTAATTCTAGTAGTTATAGAATTCTGGTAGTTCCAGTGTTACCAAGCTAACTCTATTATGCATTGATATATGTTTCTCTGGTGATATTTTCACTGGCATGAGTTCAGGATGTAAATCACATGAGATCAACTAATAGCAAAGCAGAATCATTCAATACCCAATCAATTCCCAATGATCAAATTCAAGACTTTCTGACTTACCCCCCACCCTCCATTAAGTCGTTTAATTTAGATATATGTTACAACAACAAGGAAAGAAAGTATATCGAAACTTTCATTTTATGCCAACTTTAAATGACTATTGAACAGGACTTTAAATTGTGTTCTAGTTACATGTATGCACATACTCATTTTGAGTTGGTTTCATAAGGGACTTACAGAATATGGATTATTGGGGTAATGAAACAAACCAAGACTTCATTTGTAAATGAAATATTACCTGGGACTTTGCCCATGGGTAACTAATTACCAGCACTAACATTCATAAGGCCTTAAACTAATGAATGCAAACACTAGCATGTACACACTGGTTTCCACAGATGTCTAAAATTTTATTTACATTTACATTTAATCATTTATCCAAAGTGACTTAAAAATGAGGAAAGGTACTAGCAATTCATCATACAAGAGTTTCCAAAATAAGCAGAGCTGCAGGACCGAAACCAAAGCAATACACAAGATGGAGAAATATAAATGCGAAAAAAGCACAGGAACGAGTGGCCAAATAGGTTTCCAGAATGACAGAAAGGGGAATCCAAAATCTGAATTTGGGAAAACTGTATGTTAAAAAGGTATGTTAAGAAAATGTACATCAAAAACAAAACCAAAAAAGAAAACAGGGGGACACAAAACACAGTTTGTGCATTAAAAATAGATACAATTGTTTTGGTAATATTTATTTATTTATGCAGCTGTTCTGCTGAAATGTGCATGACTATTTGATTTGAAAAAATATATATAATAAAAAAATCTATATTTGATCCCATTTGTGGTAGCTTCAGAAACTGACATACATTTATTAGAAACCAAGAATATTTAATCATTTTTTAGAGAGAGTGAGAATATTGATATAGATGAAATCGATATCTTCTCCCTCTCTTTTACAAAAATTGTGATATTATATTTTATTTACACATCCCAAACTAAAAATGTTCTATGTTTTAGAAAGTTGTCATTTTGTACAAATTCATACAGTGTGATTTATAAGAAAACGTATCATTTGTAATACAAAATAAGGTCAACTATTAGCATACGCTAAGCAGGAACATATGTATACAAACATATGAAATAAAATGTAAAATATACTGGTTACAAATTGTACAGTGCTGTATACAATGGAGGGGCGACATGGTGGGTCAGTGGTTAGCACTGTGTCCTCACAGCAACAAAGTCGCTGATTCAAGTCCCGGGTGGGTCAGATGGCATTTCTGTGTGGAGTTTGCATGTTCTCCCCGTGTTGGCGTGGGTTTTCAAAGACATGCGCTATAGGTGAATTGAATAAACTAAGTTGGCCATAGTGTATGAGTGTGAATGAGTGTGTGAATGAGGGGATGTTTCCCAGTGCTGGCATCTGCTGTGTAAAACATATGCTGGATAAGTTGGTGGTTCATTCCGCTGTGGCGACCCCTGATGAATAAAGGGACTAAGCCGAAGGAAAGTTAATGAATGAATGTATACAATAGGGCTTAGTGATTAGCACTGTCACCTCACAGCAAGAAGGTTTCTGGTTCGAGTCCCAGCTGGGCCAGTGTTTCCTCCGGTTTCCCCCACAGTCCAAAGAAATGTGCTATAGGTGAATTGGACAAACTAAATTGGCCAAAGTGTATGAGTGTGTGTGTGAATGCGAGAGTGTATGGGTGTTTCCCAGTACTGGGTTGTGGCTGGAAGGGCATTTGCTGTGCACAACATAAGCCAGAGTAAGCTAAGCTGAAGGAAAATGAATGAATGAATTTATACACTGTCTACCTTTACAAACAGCCTTGAAGTATTTGTGTCAATTTCCAACAATGCCCAAATATATAATCAGAAATCAAGTTACTATCAAGTAACAAACTCACATATCAGAATCATATCAGTTGTTAAAATTATAACAAACATATCATTAACATGAGTTATCATGCAACATCAGCATCTACTTAATATGACAAGCTTCTATCTATGCATCAAAATACTGTACAAACCAACTGGACACATTGGATTTGATGTCAGCTTAAAAATATACAAGAAACTCTCCATTGATACAGCAAAAGTCATCAACAGTCACCAAGTTGTGGAAAGACATGGTGAAGGTCAGATCTACAGGTGTCTGGAGAGCTTATCGACATGTTTTGATAGTAGAAACAGAGGAAAGTGGTCTTTTTAGGGCCTTCGCTGAGGGGTCTAATGAAAGTAAGTGTGTGTGTGTTGAAGCGGGAGAGGTGGACGTGATAAATCTCCAACAGGAACAAGCATGTAAGAAGCTGCCATGTTTTATGAAACGCAGTCATAAGCAACACTAAGTGAAATGCATTAAAGTGGCTTGGGTTTGCCACTGCAGCCATTAATAAGCAGAAATACACGCATGGCTAATTTATTAACGCTCCATGCCTGACATTCATTATGAGCCTCAGCGCTCTCTCTGGGCATATAAAAAGAGAGGGAGATTAAAAAATGAAAGCAAGCATTTGGAATGGGAGAGATTTGGCAGAGGGACATGCAAGGGTGTCAGCGATCTTGTCTGATTCACGCACGGTTATGGCGGAGCTTAAATCAATGCCAGACCCCCGAAAAAGACAAATTGGACAGTGGCCAAATTACAGATAGTGCGCTCTTAAAAAACGTGGACGTTTTTAGGCGCTTAAACATAAATTAGCACTGATGGGAGGGGAAAGGGAGAGGGAAAGCTGGGGCAAAATTAGCTGACAGAACAAAAAGTTGAAAAGTGTAACAGATCAGGGGTCAGAGAGCATGCGGTTTCGCTTGACTGATTGCCGGCCGCATAGTTATGGTTTCATTTGGGAAGATGGAGCTGGAAACTCACAGAGATCATTTGATGTCTAAAGTGGAGTTATGAAAGGTGCTTCAGTTAGGGTAAATGCCTGAAGATTTATCGAAGAAAAAAAAAGTGTGTTTTATTTTATATATATATATAATATATAAAATAACTGCTGACAGCTGAACAGATAGCATCACGTCACATGCTAAACCCACAAACACACAAAGAGTCATTATGTCAACTCTAAATCTTGGTCGGGGGAGTATTTTTGCAGATTGAATACGCAAACCTATGGAGTTTACTGCAGTGCTTGTATTTTCTAACAGTTAAAAACTAGTAAACATAATTTCCTTCTCCTAACTATTTTAGACAGTCTTTTTATGAATGTTAATTAGTGATACTTCAGTGTTACTGCAGAATAAGACACTCTCAGAAAAGGTACGAGAACAGTCACTAGGGCGATACCTCTTCAAATGGTACACTTTTGTACTTTTGAGGTACTAATATGTACAGTGCTCAGCATATATGAGTACACCCCATTTTGAAAATGAATATTTTATCCATTTCTCAGTGAATATGGGTAATATATATTGGTACAATTTAACAAAACAGATTTATTAAATACATTTATTAAAATAATATTTTAGTTGCAGAACATCTTTAGAAATGGAAAGATAATACATTTTAATTAATGTAAAATATTGCAAAAAAAATTACAAACTACAACATTTCAAAATAAATTGTAGATATTTTCTCTTGATTTTTGCTATTTTCCCTAACATATGAATTTGGGCTACTAATTTTTGAACCATTATTGTAAGTTATTTTGTTAGATGATTTGGCTTCAGTACTGACTAAACTAATGTATATGCTCAAATATAAAGTTGTAAAACATCCTATAGAAAATATTCATTTAAATGAGAGATTTGTGGGGGGTGTACTCATACATGCTGAGCACTGTACATTAAAGATACCAATATTTATTGGGAAAATAAACTAATAAACTAAGAATATATATTTTTAAATAATACCTGGTCTCCACACATTACCAAAATGCTATTTGCTCTGCTTTTGTTTAAGCAAAATGCAAATCATAAAAACAAAAAAACTGTACAAAGACTTCTTTATTTCTTCTAGGTTTTTAAATTCATTAATTTATTAATTTTCCTTCGGCTTAGTGTCTTATTTATCAGGGGTTGCCACAGCAGAATGAACCGCCTGTAAATGCAGAAGTGAATTTTGTAGTATAGTCACTCAGACTCTCAGTTTAAAGGAAAATGTTTAAGAATGCAGATTATGAGTTACCACCAAAATTAATTTCAGTCGACCTTTCAAATTGTAGGCATGAACATGCAGTACAAAATGCAGCTCCCAGAGTTCTTACCAGGTCTAGAAAATATGATCATATCACCCCAGTGTTATCCTCCTTACACTGGCTACCTGTTAAGTTCCGTATTGATTACAAAATATTGCTTCTTACCTATAAAGCTTTAAATAATCTAGCTCCTGTTTATCTAACCAACCTTCTGTCTCGCTACAATCCAACCCGCTCTTTAGGATCTCTAAACGCAGGGCTTCTGGTACTACCCAGAATAGCAAAATCGAGTTTGCCTTCCTGATAATGTCCGAGGCTCACACTCTCAGTTTAAAACTAGATTAAAGACCTATCTTTTTAGTAAAGCATACACTCAATGCATCGCATAACGGTATGATGCATGAGTGTGCTCCACACAGGTGAGCTGGCTTGACAACCCCCTGTAAAACACACTCCTCCTGTCTTAATGCACTAGACATTGTGTTAGAAACTCTCATATGCTTTACATGTTTGTTTATATAACTGCTATTTTCATCTATAACAATCCATTTTTTGCACCTCGGTTAAATACACATGAACAGCAAATGAACAGCAGCTACGCTAAATATTTTCTTTATTTTCTATTTCCACCTGGGGATACTCATCCCTTTCTATTTCCATCCCGATACTCATCCCTCATCACTGGCTTGCTCGCATCGGGACTTGTGGAGCTGCGCTTCGGTGGATTTGCTCTTCAGTGTTTGAACTTTCAGCAGAGAAACTTAAACCACACTGAACTGAACTGAACTAAACTGAACTGAACTCTGAAATCTGGACTTTACTAGAACATGTTAAGCTGCTTTGACACAATCTACATTGTAAAAAGCGCTATATAAATAAACTTGAATTGAATGCTTATAATAATGCACTTACATTGAAAGTCTTGCATACATTTTTTTTAGCCTTCTACACTCTAAATGCATCAATGTAAAGGTTTCCTCTATTTTTCTAAATATTAGCACTTTGTCTAGACTAACAGAACTAAATATTTTTATAATAATAAAATCATAATTTTTTTATGTCAAAATAACATTCTCATAACCAGGTTTATTGGACGTTGACTATATAAGCATGCCATTGATGAATTTATCTCATCCAAATAGGTAAATACCCTGGCACCACCAAAACATTTACAACTAATCTGTCACTCACATTACAGCTTAACTGATAGCAAGAGTTTATGGTGTGACTACTGTAGACAGGCCGAGTACTGAGTACTGTATGTTTAGCCAGTGAGGGAGAATTACACGGGGAAAAAACAAGAAATCATTTTTTGGAGTCTTACTAATAAATGCAGAGACAGATAAAATTCCTCCATTCTGTCATTTTTAAACTGTGTAAAAATGAGAGAATGAAGGAATTGTATGTTTTATTCAACTCAAGCCACATTAGCTTTATAGTGTAAAGCCATATAAAAGAATAATAATAATAATAATAATAATAATAATAATTGTTATAATAATAATAATAAAATAATAATAATAATAAACATCTTGAGAATATGCATTTTATTGAAAAAGTGATGTGTGAGAGTATGATGGCTTTTGAAAAGGTTATTCTTTTATTTGTTTGGTTATTTATTTACTTGTTATAATTATTATTATTATTATTATTATTATTATTATTATTCATAATGATAAAATATGCTAATAAATGAGACTAGTAGTGCAGAAACTACAAATTACACCAACTACACACTGCACCCTTAACTTGGAAAATTTACAAAAAGTCAAACCCAATGGACCAGGCCAGATATTATAAATACTCCAGGTATTTCTGATAATTCCTGCAAGCGCTTACATTCTCATGTCCAACAAACTGAATTCACTATCAGACGCAAACCGAAAACAGCTCGTAGTCTAGAACAATCCCATAACCCAACTGCGCTGAAGCATAATACAGTCCAGCTCCAGCCAGATGGGTTATCACTGCACAGCTCAGGGTTACAATCAGGTAATGCATTATAAATCTGCTACATCAAATCCTATTGAATTTTTTAAGGTTCCAAAGTGGCAGAGAGCAGTTACGAAGCACTGAAGAACATGCATAAAAGCCCTTTATAAAACACCAGTGTGTGAACTTTAAAGCTGAGCTGATATGCCAGCCTCATAAATTTGGACCACATGACATTTCCAAGCGAAGGGAATTTTTTCCCATCCGTCCTTTGTACTTACTTGGCATGCATGCTATCGATATTGCTGAACCCAGCGAGAGCAGGATATGAAGAAGAGGCTTTAATGACTAGAGCCTCTGCCCCCAACTATCTTTTAAAAAATAAAAATAATATGGTCGAGTGTTTTACAGCCAACTACTGCAAGATGTAAGAAAACGAGTGAGAGAGAGGGCCAGACATACCTCTAGAGTAATCTTTCCGTTTCTCCAGTATGGGGGAGCGCACCTGAAGCCTAATTTAGATGTAAAAGCAAATATTAAATGATACATTGTTTTTAAAATGAAATGTTTTATAGTGAGAAAAGGTTTAGACATCAGAAAACCAACAAGGTATAGTGAGTGCTATAGTGCCAAGAAACAAAAGTGCATTTCACACTGCACTTAAAGGAATACTCAATTTTTATTTGGAAAAGGCTAATTTTACAAATCCCCTAGAGTTAAAAAGTTGAGTTTTGCCGTTTCTTAACCTATTCAGCTGATCTCCAGGTCTGGCAGGCAAGCCAGTATCATGGCAGCTCATTATATAGTCACGAAATACACTTTAAAAAACAACACAAATCGATTAAGTTACATTTGAGTAAATTAAACAAAATTAAAAACCTTAATGTGTTGATTCAACTCATTTCAAATAAGTAGTTTGAATAAGGGCCTCACGGTGGCGCAGTGGGTAGCATGATCGCCTCACAGCAAGAAGGTCGCTGGTTCGAGCCTCGGCTGGGTCAGTTGGCATTTCTGTGTGGAGTTTGCATGTTCTTCCCGTGTTGGCGAGGGTTTCCTCCGGCTGGTCCGGTTTCATTCACAAGTCCAAAGACATGTGCTATAGGTGAATCGGGTAAGCTAAAATTGTCCGTAGTGTATGTGTGTGAATGGATGTTTCCCAGTGATGGGTTGTAGCTGGAAGGGCATCCGCTGCGTAAAACATATGCTGGATAAGTTGGTGGTTCATTCCGCTGTGGTGACCCCAGATTAATAAAGGGACCGAAAGGAAAATTAATGAATTAATGAATAGTTTGAATAAACAGCAAAAGTCTATTTTTGAGAGTGTATTGATTCATGTGAGATGAATGCATTACCATTGATTCATAGAGATGAATTTTCTAAAAATTCAATTCAATAAAATTTTACTTGTATAGTGCTTTTCACAATAATTATCATCCCAAAGCAGCTTCATAAAAGGTCCACATCATTACATTACAGCCAAACTCAGAAAAGTTAAAGAGTTGTGTATTGACTTTATTCTTGACTTGAGAGCGGGCGCAGCCATTGAAATGTTTTTGACTCCAGACTTCCGGTCTCATTCACTTTCATTGATTTTATAAACTACATGCAAACTGATATTTTCTTATTATATTATTCCACTTTTTGTCATGAACACATTTGTTTATAGAGCAAGTAGTTTGACTGGTTTCTGCTATTTATTATTCCTAGTCATTTCTCCCATAGGCAACTGAATCGGACTACAGCATTGCAGAATAAGGCCAATAGGGTGGGCAGTATATAAACATAGATAACCTGCAGTTACAAAGTGTCCTTCTGAAAAAAAAAGAAGAAAAAAAAAAGTGAGGTCTATGTGTATAATACATGTTAAATAAAGTGTATATGTATTGAATATTTATTGTCCACAAAGTTCTCAGATGGTTGGCATCATCTCTAATGTTTTTCAATATTGTTTTTATTGTATGCAATATCTTTCGTACCAACACATTCTCACTCCTGACGCATAGATTATTGAACAGTATTAGATCATTAGCATCTCGCTCAAAAAAGTGTTTAGATCATTTTCCAATTGAAAGCTTGACCCTTCTGTAGTCACATCGTGTACTAAGGCTGACGGAAAATGAAAAGCTGCTATTTTCTACAGTAGGTCAAAATGACTAAGAGTATTTCCTTGATTAGTATTCCTAAAATTAGAGTACAGTTGCTTGCCATATGGGCTGCACGGTGGCACAGTGGGTAGCACGATCTCCTCACAGCAAGAAGGTTGCTGGTTCGAGCCTCGGCTGGGTCAGTTGGCATTTCTGTGTGGAGTTTGCATGTTCTCCCCGTGTTTGTGTGGGTTGCGTGGGTTTCCTCAGAGTGCTCCGGTTTCCCCCACAAGTCCAAAGACATGCGGTACAGGTGAATTGGGTAGGCTAAATTGTCTGTAGTGTATGTGTGTTAATGAGTGTGTGTGGATGTTTCCCAGTGATGGATTGCAGCTGGAAGGGCATCCGCTGCGTAAAACATATGCTGGATAAGTTGGCGGTTCATTCCGCTGTGGCGACCCCAGATTAATAAAAGGACTAAGCCAAAAAGAAAATGAATGAATGAATGCTTGCCATACTGACCTAGAAAATAGCAGCTTTTCATTTTCCATCAGTTTTAGTGCATGATGTAACTGAATAGTCAATCTATAAATAGGAATATTATCCTATTTAAAAAAAATACTATTCACAAAAAATTGTTCCTTTAAAGGATTAGTTCACTCAAAATAAACACTTCCTGATAATCTGTTAATTTCTTTCATCAGTGGAAAAGAAATTATGATTTCTGAGGAAGACATGCAGGATTTTTGACCTTAAAGTGGATTTCTATTGTGCTCAGTGGTTTGAACTTCAGAACAGCAGTTTCAATGCAGCTGAGGAAGAAGGATCTCACATAGTGAAATTATTGGCCATTTTTATAAAAGAAATAAAATAAAAGTGTAAAAGCCTTTTAACCAGAAAAGTTAATCTGGCAATTCTTAAAAGGAAATGACCAATCATTTCATTAGTTAAGACCCTTATTCTTCAGATGGGATCATTCAGAGCCATTCTAAGCTGCAATGAAACTGCAATTTGGAAGTTCACTGAGCACAATAGAAGTCCACTATATGGAGAAAGATCCTGGAATGTTTTTCACACAAAAAAAAGAAGAAGAAGAAGAGAGAAATTAACAACTTGGATGTCAAGAGTTTAAGAACTAATCCTTTAACCCAGGTTATAACCATTCTAAGGGATACTTAAAGAAACTTTTAACTATTGAAATTTAGTAGCAGTGTTTTACAAAGGTGATCCATACACCAGAGCAGACGTAGCACCACTATCAAGCATTGTTATTTTACAGTGTGAAATGACTGTACATTGTAAATAAAAAGTTGTTTTAGCATTTCAGGGTGAAAACAAAATAAACGCAAGAATTGCTGTTTCATTCTTACCTTTTTACTCTATAGTTAAACAATACAGTAGCAGAATTTAATATGAGAATACGCAACACTACACTCTAAATAAGATGGTTGTTAGAATAAAATGGACGCCTGTTGTCCGGAAGAAGCCGTTGATACTGTAATGATTCATTGTGTTAGAGTTTGCCATTACTTGCCTATACTGTAAAGAGAAAGTTTACCCCAAAATTAACATTTACTCGCCCTCAAGTAGTTCTAAACCTTTGAGTTTCTTTCTTCTGTTAAACACTAAAGAATTTTTTTTGAAAAAGCTAAAAGCCAGTAACCAATGTCTTCCATAGCACTATGGAAGGTAATGGTTACAGATTTCCAGCTTATTTCAGAATATCTTCTTTTGTGTTCAAAAAAAAAAAAATCATAAGGGTTTGAAACAAGTTAAGGGTGGTTAAATGATAACAGAATTTTCATTTTTAGCTGAACTATCTTTTTATTACTGTAATGCATTTGCTGTAATTTGTATAAGTAGTAAACTATAAAATAAACTGCATTGTATTATTTCATAAGATTACATTTTATACTGTATTTTGTATTAAATAACTGTACTTTTAGTGAACATAAGAGACTTCACAGGAGAGAAAAAAAACCACTTACATCTCACTGACCCCAAAGGTTTGAAAACAGCAGTTTATTGGTATATTTTAATAGGTATTGAATAGAAACATGACAGTGAAACAACACCACAAAACATTTTATATCCTTAACACTTAAATTTAATATACTGATCTCAAGAAATGTGCAAATTCCTCTGCAAGTTCTTGGGAAACATCCTCTGTTTGGCATTATATGTAAGACTCAACTGTAATCTTCCCACAAATTAAATGTGAGCCACTCATATGCTGAAGATCAGTTTGGCGATGATGTCACAGGCCTGTGAGCTCTATTAAACAGAGTCATCATCCCCCCCGTACCGAGAGATCCCCAGCTCATTATAAAGCTCAGAGTCTCCTCATGGACAACTGGCTCCACATTAAAAACATCTATCAGTATTCCGCATTCTGCTTCAACATGAAACTTACATAAAATGACATTTTCATTGTTCCCAGTGGGATGCTGTGGGTATTGGTGCAAGACACACACTCACAAGCAAAGCTGCTGCTCATCAGCAAGTCACTTCAAACTCATTTTCTTCTGCACATCTCGTTTCATGTCATGCTCCAGGACCAAACACTGGCAGGAGGGTGAGCCATGGTGAAAAATTACTTTCAAAAAAGTGAAAAAGAGAGACAATAAAACAGACAATGGTTCATTCTCTGGCACCACACTGACCACTGGATTCAAATTGAGAGCCAGTATCTATTCAGTTTGCGTAAATTTGGCTAAATGTTAAATACCAATACAATCAGATGATATCTTGGGAGATTTAAGATTTGTAAATCTGTATAAAGATTTGTTTACTGTATAAAATGAGTGTGTAGTACAAAATTATAGCCACACGTGGTTTGAAGTTCAATTCAAATTTGATGTGTGGAAATAGGTTCCAAGTTGTAGTCAAACTGAATGCTGTAGGTTTTTTCCATTGTTGGGAAGTCAACTGAAATATAATGACATACACATCTGAAGTGCCTTCAGATCATTTGTCTGCTTGTGTGTCATTCACTGTGTATTGAATCTTGAAAAAGCAAATGCGTGGGCATTTTTGGACGGCAGTGTTTGGTGTTTGGATGGCAGGTTTTGCTTTATGTCTGTTTCCAAACAAACTTTACATTTTAAACTAGGAAAAATACATCAAATATTTTATTTTCCTAAAAAAAATAAAAATAAAATTAAGTTATACAGTCAAGCCCGAAAATTATTTATACCCCTGGCAAATTCTAACAGATTTATTTTTATTTTTTTTACCAGGAATGACACGGACTTCTCCCAAAAGATAATAAGACGATGTATAAGAGACATCAATGTGTAAAAAATATTTCTCAGCGGTGTTTTCTCTGCTGGAGATTACTTCTGATATTTTTTAATGAACTACAACTCCCAGAACTCTTTGCACCCATTAACGCCTGCGACAGTTAACAATAATCGGGACACTCACACACAGACACACCTCATGATGCACTGATAACATGGACTATATATACATGCCACTTTCACATTCACATGACCAAGTCTTATTTCTTTATGAACATTACGAAGCGGTTTTCCTTGTTTGATTTCCCATGTTTTTGATTCTTGCCTTGTTCACTGTTTTAATTCTTTGCCGCTTAGCCTGACCTTTTGCCTGTATTTTTGACCATGTTTATTGGATTACCTTTATGCTACTGTTTTGCTTCTGTTTTTGACCATTGCCTGCACGACCTTGTAACCTTATAACAACTTTAAGTCAGAATTCGCCAGGAATATAAATCATTTCGGGCTTGATTGTTGGTGGGGTTAATCTGTTGTCACGGTTGGTGGGTGGGGGGAAAGGAGCGAGGACTCAAGTGCAGGGAAAATGGGTTTATTAATAATAAAAATAAAACAAAAAGGCAAATCAAACTACCCCAAGGGGGAAAACATTAACAAATAAAATAAATAAACAAACTTGACTGGGCAAGGTGGCAGGAAGCAGGAAACAGGACAAGGCAGGATCTGACAGGACACAACAAGGGCATATCAGATGACGAACTGGCACAGGACAGCAAACATGAGGGGAATATAAGCACAAATAATTAACATACAAACAGGTGAACATAATAAACTAATAATGGGTTAACAAGGAGGGTGGGACTAGACAAATGACGGGAGAGCATATGACACAAACAAACACAAGCCATATGCTCACACAAAAACAAGACTCGAACACGCAGCCAATGAGATAACTCATTAACCGCGCATTCACATGACACGCACGCGGCGCATGTAAACATGCACCACGTGCTAAACACAACACCAACAGAAGACTGAACGCAAGACACGAGTACACGATAAGTAAAAACACTTACCGTGCACTCGCACATGCAACGTGCATGTTTCATCTCAGCGCCAACCAAAACCGAAACCAACTAGACTGAGACGCTGGGAATGAAACACCACGCTGCAGACAGAACAAACAAACACCAGGACAAGAGCGCGCATCTTAGACCACGCGGACCTCGCGCTTCCGCATTACGCGGGATCACGCGCGTCTAGCGCGATATCAAAAATGCCGCTTATACAAAAGACACAGGAACAGAAAACGAGTGCTCGACCCGAGAAAACTCGAGTCGAGCACAACATACAGGACAAGACATGACTAGTGTCTGGACTCTGCCACCTAAACATGAATTTACAAGACAGGAGTGGCAGAACCCTGACATCTGTGGCAACATTTTTGAAACTACAGTCAGTTTTACACAAAGCAGTTAAATGTGAACCTGGCATCAAGTTATGTTATCTTGCTCTATTAATTGGAAATGTTCAGGGAGTGGTGCTAAAAGCTGAAAACAATGTGCAGCAACTACACTAACTGATAGTGTTAAGCATATTTTCTAAAACCTAATACCACTTTAGCCAGTTAAAAGTGTCTTCCATCCCTTAATCTTTACTCATTTTTACTGTACCAGATAGGCTACTGAGTAAGTTTACTAAAAGCTTTACAGAAAAGCCTTATACAGAGAATTTGCAATTGCCAACATTTATACAACAATTACACAAATTTGTAATAGTAAAACCAGAAGACATGAAAAATGCATATTAATACTAAACAATAATAAAATATATATATGAAAGATTATGACTTTACTGCCACCAGTGGCCAATTTGTGGACTTGCATCCAGTGTGACAAAACCTAAAACTCATTATCAAGTTGCACATTTCTGAACATTTCAAAGCAAATCCACTTTTTTGTTGTTGTTGTTCAGAATTAATTGCAAATCCTGCCTCTTTGGCACCTTCACAGCTGAGAATCTCTATTGATTTTGTTTTCTGACTTCCACTAAATCTTTAGAGGTTTTTTCACATTAAGTCCTGGGCAGTAGACTCAAATACACCCAAAATATAATTAACCTCGGGGCACCTTCAGGCTCTCAGAGGGACTACTAATTCAATTAATAGTCAGATAATCGGCTGATGTTAAGAGCATTAACTATGATTTCTGCAAGTGTCCGTTGCCAAAAAACCTAGCGATGGATCCAAAGTGAGAATGCAGAGAAATTATTCACAATGCACAGAAACTGGTGTCAAAGAGAAAATGAGGAGAAGTGTAGTGGTACAATATAGTTGCAGCAGTTTATCATCATTGTCTAGAGGAGGAAAGGGAAGAAGGAATGCGGCGTAACTGAAAGACAAAGAGCTGTAAACAGCTGGCACACTCCTGTGGCATCACAATGCCAATGAAAGAAAACTTGCCTGCCAACATCCAAAAACCGGGCTAAAGAAAGACCCCACCAGAGAGGAGAGCCAGAGGATTTGTGGGAAATGCAGATCCTGGCATAGTCAATAGGGCGATGGGGCCAATCCTCAGAGACAACTTGCTAATTACAAAGTCAGACAAAGGTCAGGTGACCGACTTCAGCCTTTCTTTCACACCTCTACCAATTACCATCACTACCTTTACTGCCGAGTTTGTCCCGCTTGCTCCTGTTCCCCATACGATGCTGTGCAAAGATGTGGTGCAAAGACGTGGTGGAAAGAAACTAATGCAGCACAGTTATCGCAGTTAATTTTCCTTTGGCTTTGTCCCTGATTATCAATGACTGCCACTGCAGAATGAACCCCCAACTTTTCCGGCATATGTTTTAAGCAGCAGATTCCATCAGTACTAGGAAACACCATACATCTCACATTCACACACACACACACACTCACTCACACACACACACACACACACACACACACACTCATACACTACAGCCAATTTTGTTCACCCAATTCACCTATAGCGCATGTCTTTGAACTGTGGGGGAAACCGGAGCACTCGGAGAAAACCAACACGAACACGAGGAGAACATGCAAACTCCACACAGAAATGCCAACTGGCCCAGCTGGGACTCAAACCAGTGACCTTCTTGCTGTGAGGCAACAGTGCTAACCACTGAGCCACCATGTTCATCATGGTGCCAAAAACTATGTAAAACAGATTAAAAGAGTAACCTGTAAAGGCCGGTCATGTGAATAATTAAAAAATAAGAAACATTAGCCTTTGAATTCATTACAGGGAGTAGATTGATATTATTTTTTTAATAAAAATATTTTGATATTAGTAGAGGCTGATATTGATTTGTTTCAACTTGATTTCTAAAACTTGATTTCAAAAGCTATAATTAAGTTGAAAAAAAAAAGTAATTTTTTAGGTGTATCATACATAAGTAACTTTTTAAAGGTGATTCAATGCTTCAATTTTACAGTAAGTATTCTGAATAATAAAAGTTGCAAGGAAATAATAATAATAATAATTCCATACATTTATATTGTGCTTTTCTAGACACTCAAATCACTTTACACATTGGGGGGAATCTCCTCATTCACCACCAGTGTGCAGCATCCACCTGGATGACGCGACGGCAGCCATATTGCGCCAGACCGCACATCACACACCAGCTGATTGGTGGAGAGGAGACAGAGTGATGAAGCCAATTATGATATGGGGATGGTTAGGATGCCATGATGGACAGAGGTCATTGGGCAAATTTGGCCAGGATGCCGGGGTTAAACCCCTACTCTTTTTTGAAGGACATCCTGGGATTTTTAACGACCACAGAGAGTCGGGACCTCGGTTTAACGTCTGATCCGAAAGACTGTGCTCACTGAGCAGTATAGAGTCCCCTTCACTATACTGGTGCATTAGGACCCACACAGACCACAGGTTGAGTGCCCCCTGCTGGCCTCACTACAGGGGTGAAAATGCATGTTGTGAACTTTGTACTGAGATTAAATCCACGTTTATCAATAATCACATTATAGATGCACTGAAACATAGCTACTATACTGTAGTCAGTTACGTCTTAAGTAATTGCAAACAGAAAAACACGTCAATAAATTGGGTCTGTGCATTTAAAGCTCTTAATGGCTATTAATCAAACAAACGAACAAAATAAAAAAACAGTCGTTATCCTAACTCGTGATAAGTCATAAGTAACCAGTGTAAGGATTTATCTATATATTAATCAATATTAATTAATCAATACTTAATTTATACTTTTAAATGTAAAACAGAATAAAAAAACAGATAAATCTAGGCAAAGTTGAATAATAAGGATTTATCACATGGAAAGACATACCATGAGTCTCAAACACCATTGTTTTCTAATTCTCATGTAAATCCTGTGAGTGTAAAATTCCAGTGGACAATAGGCCAATCAGAACAAAACAAAACACAGATTCTAGAAACAATTAATTTTATTTAATTAATGAATTATTAGTCTGGAATGAATTATTTATAACCCCCCGAAGCATTCAATGAGCCACAAAATTAATTTTTGAAGCATTAATTTTGCGTTTACTCACTTTAATTCAAATACCTTTTATTAGAACAGCATCTTTAGGACTATGCAGTGCAATTTTAAATAGATGTTTTAGGAATGACTTGTATGAGAGACTTGAAAATCTCAAACACTGCCTTATTTGTTCCACTCCTTTCAGGTTAGCTTGCATTGTATTTATATGCACTGCTGGTGATTTGTTACTATGTTTTTCTTACTGCTTTCATGTAAAAAAATTTAAATAAAGTTATGTGAACAACTTGCTTTCTTTGACTCGTTCCAAATTATTGTCAATACCTTTTCCTGCTGGGTTGGTCCTGTTCCCTATGCAATGCTTCCTTCACGGTTCTTGTCATTATTCATGTTTTCTTTAGTAAACAGCTTCTGGCACGGTTGTGTCATCATTTGGGCTCTGCTTGCTGAAGCGGTTTGGTGCAGTGGCAGACGCCGAGGCCCGTCCTCAGGCAGATGTACTGCGACTGGAGAGATGAATGAAAAGCACTTGGATTAATGAAGCGATTTCAGAACAGTTGAAGCTGACAGCTCCGCTAAACTTCCCACCCTGTCTCCTTTACCATGAGTAATAGTCGCTGATACTTAGATTACTGCAGTAAATGCACACACACACACACACACACACACACACACACACACACACACACACGCTTACACGCATGAACACACACACACACACACACACACACACACACACACACACACACACAATCCATCAATAAATGATATTAATGAATCAGCGGCCACATTTCGGACTGTAAATTACTGTATATCACTTTCTGAATCTAAGGCAACTTACTTATGTTGTCTTATTAGACTTTATAATTATTAGGATCACATGCTATACATCCTTCACGAAGAAGGCAATCTCAGAATGTCCTGCGATCAGCTCAGAGAAATAAATCATATGAGAAGAGTCATTAGGAATTTTTTCATCATTCAATTTGAATATAGACAATTACAATGATGAAAATTCATTCATTCATTCATTTTCATTTCGGCTTAGTCCCTTTATTAATCCGGGGTCGCCACAGCGGAATGAACCGCCAACTTATCCAGCATATGTTTTACGCAGCGGATGCCCTTCCAGCTGCAACCCATCTCTGGGAAACATCCATACACACCCATTCACACTCATACACTACGGACAATTTTAGCTTACCCAATTCACCTATACCGCATGTCTTTGGACTTGTGGGGGAAACCGGAGCACCCGGAGGAAACCCACACCAACACGGGGAGAACATGCAAACTCCACACAGAAATTCCAACTGACCCAGCCGAGGCTCGAACCAGCGATCAGCGACCTTCTTGCTGTGAGGCGAACGTGCTACCCACTGCGCAATGATGAAAATAAACATTGTTATTAATAATATATTTTTGGTAACAATTTACAATAGGGTTCCATTATTTAATGTTAATTAATGTGCATGAACACACAATGAACAATACATTTATTAAAGTATTTATTTAAAAATAGAGTTGCTTATTGTTAGCTCTTGTAACCTCACATTGCATTAACCAAAGTTAACAAGCACAACTTTGAATTTCAATAATGGATTAATAAATGCTGAACAAATATTGTTCATTTTTAGTTTATGTTGGTAAACACATTAATGAAACCTTATTGTAAATTGCAATGATTATTTTTTTAACAAAATATGCTAGCATAGCATTAATAAATAGATATAGATTTAAATAATATTAAGAGTCTAAACATAAAACCATGAATGCTGCTATTTATCTTAATTTCCTTTGTTTTCAAATTTATAGAGCCTTTATTTGTCAGGGTTGAGGGTGGAGGAAAGGGAGCGAGGACTCAAGTGCAGGAAAAAATGGGTTTATTAATAACAAAAATAAAACAAAAAGGTAAAACAAACTACCCCAAGGGGGAAAACATTAACAAAAAGACAAAAACCAAACTTGACTGGGCTGGCTGGAAAGAGCAGGACCGGACAAGGCTGAACAGGACGCGACAAGAGAAACTCAGATGACGAACTGGCCCAGGACAGCAAACATGAGGGGAATATAAGCACAAATAATTAACATACAAACAGGTGAACATAATAAACTAATAATGGGTTAACAAGGAGGGTGGGACTAGACAAATGACGGGAGAGCATATGACACAAACAAACACAAGCCATATGCTCACACAAAAACAAGACTCGAACACGCAGCCAATGAGATAACTCATTAAGCGCGCGTTCACATGACACGCACGCGGCACATGTAAACATACACCACGTGCTAAACACAACACCAACAGAAGACTAAACGCAAGACACGAGTACACGATAAGTGAAAACACTTACAGTGCACTCACACATGCAACGTGCATGTTTCATCCCAGCGCCAACCAAAACCAAAACCGAAACCAACCAGACTGAGACGCTGGGAATGAAACACCACGCTGCAGACAGAACAAACAAACACCAGGACAAGAGCGCGCATCTTAGACCACGCGGACCTCGCGCTTCCGCATTACGCGGGAGCGCGCGCGTCTCGCAATGCCGCTCATACAAAAGACACAGGAACAGAAAACGAGTGCTCGACCCGAGAAAACTCGAGTCGAGCACAACATACAGGACAAGACATGACTAGTGTCTGGACTCTGCCACCTAAACATGAATTTACAAGACAGGAGTGGCAGAACCCTGACATTATTTTGACAAAAAAAAA